>JACXGK010006431.1:0-28419 GCA_016801125.1 Novumbra hubbsi
TTGTGAGTGTGTATGTTCTGCACAGTGTACATTGTGAGCGTGTATGTTCTGCACAGTGTACATTGTGAGCGTGTATGTTCTGCACAGTGTACATTGTGAGCGTGTATGTTCTGCACAGTGTACATTGTGAGCGTGTATGTTCTGCACAGTGTACATTGTGAGCGTGTATGTTCTGCACAGTGTACATTGTGAGCGTGTATGTTCTCCATTGTGAGTGTGTGTGTGCTTGCATGGCAGAGAGTGAGTAAAGGAGAGATAAGTGGGGGAGAAGAAGGGAGGACAGTGTGTGTGTGGGTGGATAGATGTGTCTGTTCAAGTGAGGGAAAATGGGATCGCTTAATAAAGAGCTTCTCTGTGGCATCAGAAAACAGGGGCTCAGCCAGGAGGGCCAGTGTTTTACACACACACGACTGCAGAGACACACACAATCAGCTATACTCTGTAACACACACACAAAAACATCCACCTCACCTTAACTCACCTCAACCTTATACTCCCCCAACATACACACCACTCGCTGGACTGACTAACCACTCCCATACTGTGAATATTTGAAATCTCATCTGATGCCGTTCTGTTTCCAATCACACTGCTTGCTCAACCAAGAAGTGTGGAATGCATCAACAACCCCCCCCCCACCCCAAACCCGGACGGTCCTGGCAAACTGCAGCCACACTGTTCTACAGATACACCACGAGGGGAAATCAGTGGGTGGAAGGAGAGAGTGCTTTACTGACCTGATTGACTTCTGTTTTACAATCGACACTCTCATTCCGGAATTCAGGATTAATCTAAAGGGAAAAAAACCCAAAATCAATCACCTTCATGTCTTCAACATGAACTGTCATTGCAACTACGGAAATCCCAGTCTTCACAACAACCACTGAGAGGAATATTCTAAAAGAGATCACGATGAGGTGGACTGATTTAATAATTGATTTATTATCCTCTTGGAGATATTTACATTGTGCACCTGTCTAACGCAAAGCAGACAAATAGATACAACAGTACTGACTTGATCCCAGACATATACATACGAGCATAAAATGTAAAACAATCAGTACTAAAATGCGTTCCACAAAGTTTAGGGAACCTCTCAAAGTAGAGCAGTTTATTAGTGTTTACTTTTAGACTACCGTGAATACCATGATAGTGAAGAGCAGGACCAGGTCCTAGATCTGCCTTGTAGACTAACTACAGGAAGATGACCAACACTGAGAGAGTAATCAATACTGAGCTGCACTAAAGTCTGCTGGCCTCTCAGTTCTAACTGTAGCAGGAAATAACCAGTAATGATGTTTACAAGTAATTTTCGGCACAGAAATTCATCTTTTTAAATGTATATTATTGCCAATTTTTGGAAAGCAATGGAAAATGGAAAATAGAAGCCTCTGCTATTAATGTACAATTTGCAAAGGCAAATGAGTCAACTCAGCTGAACAGGTACTGCAAGACATTGAAACAAATGGCCATTACAATCACGTGTATCCGTGTGTGCTGATTACCTCTGCAGCCAGGTAGTTTCCAGTGGCCAGGTGTTTGAAACGAAACAGACTGTTCCACTGGCCGGCACCTCCTCTGCAGGGGTCATAGTGCACAACCTGCCATGGAGAGAAAAACGCGCTCAGACACCACCCAGAAAGACAACGGTGCACTGGTCCTTGTTCAAAGAAAGGCAAAAGACGGGTGTGAGAAATCAGAGGGGTTTCATTTCGGAAAAACCAAAACACTGCTGGGGAGGATCAAACAAGGGCACACTTTAAGTGGAATGCCACCATTACGTTCCCGGCACACAGGGCGGTACCTCCACTTCCCAGAGTGCTTTGGAGCTGGTGGCGGAGGTGGCAGACTGCCGCAGGGTGGTCCTGAGGAAGATGTGCTGCCGTTTCCTGTACTCGTCGCAGGTCAGGAACTTCTCCTGCTCGGCGTGGAACAGGCGCACCACGTCTCCCTGGTTAGCAGACCCAGACGACAACATGGTTTGACGGTCGGGCAGGAGAAACTGAAACACTTGGGATATCACAAAGTCAACACAGACGATGACATTGAAATGATTACGCCATACGAACCATTTGCAAGTGTTTTAGTCACGGTCAACGTGCCACCGCAAAGTCTTTTATTTGTCGCCCGACAGATCCTGCATCCAACCTATCGCGTTAACGGACAACGCGGCGTGTTGAAGGGCCAACATGAGCTGGCACACTCACCCCTTTCAGGACATCCTCTCTGTAGTCACTGAACTTCATGAACAGGGTCACCTTCCAGCTGGTATTGCAGTTCACGGCGTTCACCTACAGGATCGCCACAGCGAGAGGAGGATCTCACGTATACAGTCAGATGGGTGTCAGGCAGACAAAACCCTACTGGTGGTGGCTTTCACTACGCGGTTGGATCTTACCTCCTTGCAGCCAGGGTTGTCAAGCAGCTCGATGTTGCTGGCGTGGAGAGGCTGCCCTGCATTCACCGGCATCAGGACCACCTTGTCTCCCACCACCACCTGAGGACCAGTCACACAGGTCAGGCACTAGCTGACACATGGATGGAGGCAGTGGAGCCCCGGGTGGGGTCCTACCCAGAGGACCACCAGGCCTACCTCAGGGCCTACCTCAGGGCCTACCTCAGGGCCTACCTCAGGGCCTACCTCAGGGCCTACCTCAGGGCCTACCTCAGGGCCTACCTCAGGGCCAGGGAACCCAGGACTCACTTCAACAGCAAATGAGGGTGACTGGGTTTATTCAGTGTTCAATAGTGAGCAGGAACCCTTGTGAAATAAAGGAGGTAGAGCCTGTGTGTGTAAATACTGTAATTAATGGTTTTAAGTATTTCATGTATTACGGTACAATGTAAAATACTTGAGCTTTTGTATTGTAATTGTTTTGTACCATAACAACGTTATGACAATGTTACTTTAGGTGTATCATTGTGAGTTTGTGGGACTGTGCCATGTTTTCTGGATCTGATGACTGGGAAGGCCTGGACCATACTATTCATTCAATGTAGTCCGAGTACAGGGAATGGAGTCCAATACTTACTGTAGTCTGAGTACAGTGAATGGAGTCCAATACTTACTGTAGTCTGACTACAGTGAATGGGGTCCAATACTTACTGTAGTCTGAGTACAGTGAATGGAGTCCAATACTTACTGTAGTCTGAGTACAGTGAATAGAGTCCAATACTTACTGTAGTCTGAGTACAGTGAATGGAGTCCAATACTTACTGTAGTCTGAGTACAGTGAATAGAGTCCAATACTTACTGTAGTCTGAGTACAGTGAATGGAGTCCAATACTTGCTGTAGTCTGAGTACAGTGAATGGAGTCCAATACTTACTGTAGTCTGAGTACAGTGAATGGAGTCCAATACTTACTGTAGTCTGAGTACAATGAATGGAGTCCAATACTTACTGTAGTCTGAGTACAGTGAATGGAGTCCAAACAGTAGGAACAAGAACATAAGTGCATTTGGTTCCTTCACCCATGCCCGTTTGCCCTGGCGTTTACTTGGTTTGTGTGGTTAATTTGAATAAAGTTATCTCTGCGGATTAAAATGGACGGCAGAACCGTACTGTGCCATCTAAACTAGCAAAGCAGACATATCATTGGTTCAGACTCGTGGGAAGCTGTTAGTCAGCACATGTGACATTAACTGCTAAGATAGATAGGAAGTGAGGAAGGCCTGTCTAGACTGTTTTCACACATTCTTTGACCAGGATGCAACAGATACAAATGTAAAATACATTGAACTGAGCATTACAGCACTCCAGTAGAAGGGAGGTTAATGACTACTTTGAAATCACATTACCAAAGTAAATTCAGTTGTAGTCATTCTGTTTTTTTATCATTCTGTTCCCAATTTGGCAATATAACGACCCATTCTATCCATATAAAGCCTCATTTAAATCTGCAAAAAATAAATGAACAGGGAGGAAATTGCTTTCATGTGTTCACATTAGTGCGAATGGAGACATAGAAAATGTCCTTCATTTAAATGAAAGCCACTCCAAAAGAATCAATAAACACATGTTATAGCAATACTCCAAACTACAACTTTCTGATCAAGTTAGACAATAACTGTTAAGGGACACAATAGAAAATGTAGATGAGTAGTGGAAGTCAAAATCATGTATAGACATTTTCCAATGCTACATGACTACATGCAGAGTTGGTGCTACCATGCTTTCAGAGCAAGTCTTATGGCCTGAAACACACACACACACAAACCATGCACTTCAAACAAGATGAATACCTTCCTTCAAAGGGATGCTACAGCAAAAAAGAAAAACAGTTAAGTTAATAAAACTGGATGAAAACATGACATTGAGATCAGTTTAAAACAGGGTATTATGGACCACATCATCAGAACCTAATGTCTAGGATAACACACACGAACATGTATCCCGAACCAGTACAAATGCGTGTACCTACACTATCACCCTCACTGCGCAGCTTCCAGAAGGGCTGGATGTGGAACCAAGAGCCTTCATTTCCAGCTGGGTCCAAAGACACACGCATGGCGTTCTTCTCCAGCAGCGCCGGAAGACGCTTGTTCACAGTCAGGTACTTATTGCTCTTAATATGCAGAAGCTAAAGGAGAGACATGAAATTCACTAGAACACATCACACAATGTCCTTGGGTCTAAACACACCCTAAGCAAGCATACTTTTTAAATGCTAGCGAACGTTTACCACTTGAAATACATCACCTGGGAAACATTATATTAAGATAAAAAAAGAAAAACATTGCTTTTGTTCAAAGCCACGGTTAGATGTCAGCCCCGAGAAAACACACAGTATAATTAACACTGTTAAAACACAGTGTTTTAGCTAAACTCACTCGGTGCCATTCATCATACAGGCTGTCACATTTGCCCCACAGCCCACAGAAAGGAAACCATGTGCCCGACAGCCGGAATGGTTCAGGGCACAAAGCAAACAGTTGTGGGTTGTGAGAAGCAGGGGGAGGAGTGTGTGGGTGTTACCTGGATGATGTTACTGTACTCAACCACCTCACCCAGCAGCTTCTTATTCTCCGTCTCGTTCTGTTTCTGTTCCAGTTCTGCTGCATGCTGGGGAATAAAACACCGACATGAGCGAGATTAAGCTATTGGCTTAACATTACTTAATAAAAAAAAAAACATAATTGTTTTCATGTGGGTCTTAAACATGAAACAATTAGGTGCTAAAAATCACTTTATGGACACATTGGTTTCTTAAAAATACTCTTATGAATGCCTTATGAATGATGCGAATACTGACAGATATTTTCAGTAACTTTAGTCAGTCTCACTAAAATTCTGCAAAAATGTTGGTTTACTTTCCCTCACGTTAGTCATTATGCTGTTTGCACAACGAGGCCTCGTTCTTTATATAACTGGCATATTACTACTGTTGCAGACAGTACCAGTCATGATTTACCATGTAAGATGAACCATTCAAGGATAGTTGAGAACAAACTCTCACTAATGTCCAAAGACAACCATTCCAAGGAGACAATTAACTGTTATGTCTCACACAGGGGTGCCCAAACCTTTTCCTATGAAGAACCAAAAATCGAACTTGACAGAGGGCCGTGGGCCGAAAATATACCAAACTGTATTATATTACATGGCATGCAAATCAAAGGTCTCTAGTTCTGTATTCCTGGTCTAACATGATCGGTTATTATTATATTTTGACATTAGTTTTCTGAAAAACAAAGGCTTCAAAATCATTGGCACTCTTTTGATCAATGCCACGGGAAAAAAAACCTGGATTGGATAACAGCATACTGAGCCTCTACCTGACAAGATGAACAAGATTGGCACACACGTTTTGAGCACAGGTGTTGCGCTAAAATATCCAGGTACATACTGGTACATCCTTAATCTTAACAAGAGCCTCTGAGCCTAGCAAAACAGGTCCAAAATATCAATGATTCACCACAATATTTTACTCTGGGTTTCAGGTGAGACATTTTAGATTAATGTATTATCAGAACGTAACGCATGACCACCGCTGCAGTCGTAATAGGTGCTACAATTTCTGAGTTGAGCTCAGGAAAAGCTTCTTTTGTACATTCCCAGTTAGTTTGTTAAAGGTGGCATTGAACAATTGATTGTTAGACTAAATAATCCACTAGTTTCCACTAGACTGTTCATTACCGAAACTGTGCCAGGTGGTATTCTTCCTTTCCTCTCTCACCATTTTCCTAACCGTTCTGTCAGCAATATTCACATACATCCTCTTGACAAATTTGCAGCCGTTTCAGACTGACATGTTTTGATTATTGCCCAGACTGTGCATTGTGGTATTTGTGTGTTGGTAAACAACCACCTGTCTCCTTTCACCTGACAGCTCTCCGGTTTTAACCATGGTAATTCAAATGCAGGCAACCTCCTATTTATAACCCAGGGAAGCAGGAACAGGTGAATGGCATCAAAACAGATCCTGGGGACTGAGAGTTCCAATACTTGTAATGTTGATTGTAGGTTTGACCAATTCTGCGGGGTAACTGAGACAGATTTTGGGGGTTATAGTAACAAGAGTGGATGGGAGTGTTGAGGTTACAGTAACGAGAGTGGACGGGAGTGTTGAGGTTACAGTAACGAGAGTGGACGGGAGTGTTGAGGTTACAGTAACGAGAGTGGACGGGAGTGTTGAGGCTATAGTAACGAGAGTGGATGGGAGTGTTGAGGTTACAGTAACGAGAGTAGACGGGAGTGTGGAGGTTCCAGTAACGAGAGTGGACGGGAGTGTTGAGGTTATAGTAACGAGAGTGGACGGGAGTGTTGAGGTGATAGTAACGAGAGTGGACGGGAGTGTTGAGGTTATTGTAACGAGAGTGGACGGGAGTGTTGAGGTTCCATTAACGAGAGTGGACGGGAGTGTTGAGGTTACAGAAACGAGAGTGGACGGGAGTGTTGAGGTGATAGTAACGAGTGTGGAAAGGTAGACTGGTGTCAAAAGAGGATAGGCCAAGTATTTTGAATTTATTAAGAAGCTTTAAAGCCTGTACACCACGTCACCATAGTGGAGAATAGGCAGGACGGCCGCGTTCAAAGCCCTACTTGAGATGGGGGGAAATGCCTTGTGGAGTCCCAGGGCAGGTAGGGACACTGCCTGGGGCCTCGTCCTGAAGTAAGAGTTTACATTGTTGCTCTGCTCTGGCTGGTATCATCTGACAAGACTATAGAGTGACTGAAGTAAACTACTGTTAAGACCAGCACAGTAACACTGTAATTGTATACATGCTTATGACAAGAAAAAAGTAGACGAGGAGCACAGGTCCACTAGATTTAGAAACAAACCAACAGGGGATAAAATGATGATTTGGCAATTAAAATAGTCCTGTGATTAAAAACCACTAGCTGTGCAAACTTCAAACAAAATGCATTTTGACAAAGCAACATGCAGACTTACAAAACAGCCAAATAGCATTTACTTAACAGGAACAAGACTTTTGTAGCATCTATATTCACTGTCAACATTTCTGGCAGGCATTTTTGCATTACTTCCTCTTTGGAGTGTTAGGCCATATTAAAAAATAATAAATACAGCAGTTTGTGACACAACTGTTAATGTAAAACATGGCATGATAAAATAATTCTGATTGAGTGCAATTTGGATATCCTTTCAGCACTATTAGGGATCAAAATCCTCCACTGCCTGCTGGGCCAGTGGCCAGGGCGGTGAACGTAGAGAACGTAGAGAACGGTCACACCTGTAACTTCTTGAAGAGGTCTTCTTGTGTGTTGCTGCTGCCTTGTTTGCCTTGCTTGGCTTTCCAGAACTGCTTCTGAGCAGAGTAGCGGTTCATGGGACAGACCTTGAACAGGCAGTCTACAGACGGAAAGAAAGAGGAGGATTGAGAAGGGGAGGGACAGACAAAGACATTTATTAAAAACCGACAGAAACAGGAAGGGACGACAGGAACACACGCATCCAACAAACACATTTCAGCACAGTTGTGTGATCTTAAGGGCCACAAAGTAAACAGCATCTTCAAAGTCAACAGCCGTTTACTCAATGGGAGTCTGTAAGGCGAGTTCAAGCGCTCAAACCTGAACAAATGAGACTGATGAAGCCCAATGCCGAAACGTGCTTCCTCACCCACATAACTTAAGGTAACCGATTATCAATTCCACTGTTCATGAACTGAAGTTCTTAACATGGATCAGACATGTTTGGTGCAATCCAGCAATCAGGCCTGCCACGTGCTGGGGACTACACCCATGTTGGGAATGGTTGCAGCTCTTACATAGACCTGCACATGTCAAACGTGTTGATCTGATAGCCACTCGGGCTGTCCCTCCAGCAGCACACAGTCCACAAACAGAGCAGCGCAAAGGGGAAGTGGGTTTAACGTTGCTTGTGCGTTCTCTGGCGTCCCAGTACGCCAGCTGCAGGGGCGAGGCTACACGTAGTTACATGGAGCAGTGAACAATCACAGTACGAATTCACTGAAATCGGTACTAAGAACGTGTTAAGAGTTTGATTCTACATTACATTCTACATTACTTCAGTTGCTGGCCTGCATAAGTCAGGGGCAAAGTAGTTTGCAAAGTACTGTGTGTTTGCGGGTACGGCCAGCCTTGCAGTGCGGAGAAGTTACCTCAATGTTATACATTATTTGGAGGCTCAAATAAAGTATTTTATAACACATGTGTCTGTGTGTGTGAGTAAAGGGGAAGATACTGCAGTATGGACTCAATCAACCTTGACAAACAGCACAACTGAAGACAGCTTTTTACAGCAGCTTTCAGAGAAGTAGCAGATTGGTAAAACAACCACTAGTACTCTTTGTTTGGGTGGCTTGTTGTTGCGTTTTCCTACTCACCTCTGAACTTTTTGGGTGGGTTGGCCAGGTCTCCTGCATCAGGCTGAACCACACACCTGTCATCGACAAGCCTGTGGAGAAACAGATTTTGAGATGACAGTCTACCATGTTGGACCAGTTACAGGGCTCTGTGATAGAGGGAGAACACAGGCATGTTCTGTATTTTGCCATATCTGCATCCAGATCTAGCATTAGCACAACGTCTTAAAGTCTAAAGGAAGAGTGTACTTGCTAGACGCTCCCATATACTTCCAGGGAACACAAACAAAAGATGAACTCTTCATACCTGACAACAGTGCAACAACTACAGCAATAACAGAAAATGCATAAAACATAAAGAACAATACAATTCACTGTAAAGAAACGGAGTAAAAGTAAATAGGGTAATCACTTGCCGTATTTATTTGTGTATCAGGTGGGAAAGAGTCTGAGAATTCATAAATAGCAAAAACTGTCTAAAAGCTGAAATTGTGAAACAACTGCTAAAAGGTGGGCATACCATTTCTACATATCATTGTGTATAGTCTAGTACCGGTTTTGAGCAGTCTAATGGATAGCAAATCGAAGCTGTTTCTGGGCCTGTTGCTATGGGATCAGTCTCCAGGTAACAGCACGTGACTGGGTGTGGGTCCTTAATAATGGTATGGGCCTTGTTCCAGCAACGCAACCAAATGATGTCCTTGATGGGTGGAAAATTTGCCCTGTGATTTAGTGAGCCATCCTAACGACACACCGTAAAGCCTCATGGTCATGCCCTAACCGTTGTCAGAAACTGCAAAAGCGATAGATAGCCATATGGTTCCCCCAAGTTCTTCAGACTCTGAGGAAGTAGATTAAAAGGGACACATTGCCAAATTCCAGAAATATCTCTCAGAGGAGAATTGGGTTTATGATGTCTAAACAGACCCAACATACCGTAGCATGTAAGGAGCCCAACAGCAGAGGAAGCATTTCATGTGATGTTCTAACTCTCATTGGACATCACAGACTTCAGTGCATTGTCAGATATCATTACCGTGTACATATAACTGCTAATATTTCATTTTTTAAATAAATTGTTCTTATCTTGGTTAACTGGCTTACCAGGTCTAAACCTATCCCTGCATTGTGACCTGATAGGCAATTGTTAAGAATGTTATGCTTGGTGAGTTCAGACTATAGTCGAGTTGAAAAGGCAACAGGAACATTTAAATGATGTGGTGGGTCACTGGCTGGTGCGGCCATAGGAAAAGCTCATAGTTTCTGTCTGTAGCTGATAAGCCCAAGCCAGCCATGTGACTCATTCCTATTAGTCTAAAAGACAGCACGTCCCCTTCACTTGTTTATTTGAAGTATAGACTAAAATGCGACGAACGTCACTAAAGATAACACCTGACTGAAGATGGATTTGCCGCTATTCTGTCAGTGTGTCATTCCCAACAAACACAGTGATTCTAAGGGATTGTGGCCAATTTCAGCTCAGCAAGTGTCAACTATATACAACAACCAGAATCACTAACTTCAATTGTCATCCACAAGAATCCGTGTAGACTGTCAAAGCTACACAAAAAAGCACTATTAATAACTACATGGTTCAGTCATACTTCCGACGTGTAGTACAAAACAAAGTACACAGAATAAGCTGTTTCGCAAGTCAACTCTAAGTAAGGTTACTACAAAACCGGTTAGTCCTGGGGTGGGCAAATATTTTGGCTCGGGGGCCACATCAGGGTTTTGAAATGAAATGGAGGGCCACATTTGTTTTTGTAATTTGTTAATCATAATTGATTTGGAGGCCAGAAAAGGGCAAAGGTTAAAAGATACATTACATATGTACAGTAGATCCCATATAAGGTGTAAATAGTTAAAATTCTGACTCAGATGCATAAGAATGGGCTGGTTTTTTAATTCCCCCCAAAATAATTTTATTACATTCCGGGGGCCGGATGGGACAGCCTCGTGGGCCGCATTTGGCCCTCGGGCCGTAGTTTGCCCACCCCTGTGTTAGTCTATAGGAAATTGGAAGCTTCAGTCAATGAAGATACTTAGCAACTGCACAAACCTAGAAGATACATTTCATGAATGTAAAGACATACATGGTATCCACAATCCCACTCCAGGAAAGTAGCCAAATGGCTTAATTGCCAAAACGTACCTTTCAACATTTTGGTTTAATTTACTGTCACAACGCTGTACTTCACACACTGCATTAACTGGTAGCAGCAGGGGATTTAGGTATGGGTGATATGTTCAGCAGCCCAGGTGGCATTTAGCTGGGGGTGGCACAAAATAATATGGAATGGTGACATTTGTGCCATAGCTTCTTTCTATCGCTTGTGAGCCTGGAAAAGTCTCTTACTGGAAATACGAGATGGGAAGACCTCCCCACAGGAAGCCTGTGCTAGAAGGGGCGGGGGAATCTATAAAATAGTGCACCTCTTTGTACAGTAGGCCAAGTAACGCAAAGAGTATAATCAGTCACTCATTGTAATGCTACTTAATAAAACAGTATTCATTCATAATACTGTGAATATATAGTTTCACGGAATTTTATTCAGTTTTTTGCAAAATCATTAAGAATAATATAAACTGATGCTCGAGTGCCAAATTAACAAAAATGGATAAGAAAAGGTCTAAGCCATCAGGTGCCCAGTGTAGGGGAACAAAGGAAATATGAAAGTGAAGATAAATGTATGCAGCTATGTCATCGCTTTATGAATATCATATTTTGCATGAAATGAAATAGAATTACAAACAAGTGTAATACTAGCCTATCTTACTTGCTACACTATAACACAGAGCGACAATATTCTGTTTTCTGTACAACTAGCTTAAAAAACATTGGATATAATTTCATAATGCTAATGTGTGCAGCTTGCAACAAAGTGATTACAACCTGACTTGCACATTATTGACTTAAGTTTATAAGGTGACATCACAAAGCATTTCTGTGATTGTAATGACCAAGTAAAATGTGTTTCTATTGGTCTTTGTTACTACTTTTTGATATTCATTAGTCTTATCTTTGTATATATACATTTAAGTTTTCACCCAGGGAGCCTACAAGCTAAACCTGTCTGTGAGGTCCCCAAGTCAAGTAGCCTTGCAAGTTTTCGAATAACAGATTGTGCCAGAACCCATTCCCTTGCAAGAATCTGACCACCCTTTGTGTGAACGTGCAAACTATTATCCATTGCTGCGATTTGCTAGCTTATGTGGAGATGTTTTTCCTTCATTTCCTGTCAATTTAGCCAACGTTTCTCAGATCTTAGTTGAACAAAACATTATTAATTTATGTCCTTAAAGACAACAGTAAGATTGTTTTACAAATGTTATTATAGAAAAAAGGCAGCCCAGATGACCATGGGCTGCATTTATCAAGTACCAAAGTTAAAATGGGGTAACCTTGCTGCATACAAAAACAACAATAACGAAAACATTTTCATATTAAAGTGGAGGTTGTGACAATCTCCATTATGAATGTGACATTGTGCAAAAGTATATGAAATTTATGAAACCAGATTTCTTGTAAATCTTCAGAAAACTCTGTTTACCAAGACTAAGAAAAGGACAGATATTTATAACAACAAATGTTCATTTATTTGTCTTTTATCTGCTCATCTTGCTGAAGAACTGCCCTCATACATTATGGCAAAGCATGGGACCAAAGAACATGATTAGTTTAGGAAAATCCACCACATTTGGAATTCTGACTTTAGATGTTATTATTGCAAAATACCTTAGAAAGGCCTACTTTCCTCTCAGAGAAAGACAGTCAGAAAAAATCATAAGGGCATTGTTACTATGAATGTTATTACTACAGTTGCTTGATGATAAATAACAAGTCCAGCATACAGACATGCCTTAACTTGATGAATGTGTTGCATAAGCTACATCAACAATTTAAATACTGTTGATGGAGCAACCAAATACAATCCTTTATTTTAGCACCACTGGGTTGTTTCGATGATCATTGACTACAATGCAATATGTAAATGAGACTAAAACAAAAAAACACACAGCCCAAGAAATCAGCCCAAAACAACTTTGTTTTGCATTCAAAACCCCATTTAGAGTGATGTCTACACATCATATTAATATATGTACATACATATCTTTAAGTATTCTTCAGTAAGGTCTACACAGCTTTGCACACTTTGATTTGGGCAGCTTCTTCCATTCTTCCTTGCCGTTGTTCTCAACTTCTGTCAGATTGGATCAGGAGCGCTGGTCACATGCGAACTTCAGGTCTCACCACAGATTTTCAATGGGGTTCATGTCCTGGTTTTAGCTAGGCCACTCAAAGACATTCAGAGGCTTGTCCTGAAACTACTTCAGCATTGTCTTGACTTTGTGCTTCAGGTGTTTGTTTTGCTGAAAGATGAATCTTGAACACTGTCTAAAATCATGTCAGCTTCTGATCAGGTTTTCTTCAGGATCTCTCGTTATTTCACACTATTCACTTTTCTCCCAATCCCGAGCAGTCTCCCAGTCATTGTTGTTGAGAAGCAGCCCCACAGCAAGATATTCCCAGCACCTTACTTTACTGTTATGATGATGTTAGTCTGGTTGTGTGAGGTGCCTTATTTTTGTAAGACATAGTTCTTGGCAGCATGTCGTATGCCTTCTAGCCAATCAAGGTCTGATTAATTGGGTGAACAAATTAGATTACTTACAATCTTATCATTGTACTCACCATCAGTACAGCTTCTAACATATGATTGTTCATTTAACCATCTCAAAACAAGAATAATACCTTGATTGGGAATCGCTGAAATAGGGGTTATTATAGCATCATTGTAAATATAGACTTATTTTTTTATATTTATTATTAGTATTACTGTCTGGCATACAACATTGTTTGGAAGCTAAGAACACAAATTGTCGTGCCATATAACCTATCAACTGCCATGACTAAAAAACTTTGATTTGACTATATCGGAAATGTACACAAAGCAGAAGAGGAGGATGGACCCTTGGCAATCAGCCTGCGGGAAACTCAATGTGTTTGTAAAGGGAGGTGTAAACGAAGGACATTATTTGAAGTAAGAGGTTATGTTAGTACTATGCACTGTAGGCTGACATGGCTACTATGTCAATATGGATTAATAGACAGGTTGGCTGAGGTTGCAAGTGATTGATGTTCCCTGAAAACATAACATTTAATATTTTCCCTGGACTTGTGAAAAGAAACCTGTAATTTGTGAGATTTGTGTACAACATTCCCATCAAAACATCACACTCCCACTATGGACTTGTGGACTTGTTGTCTTCCCACAATGATTCCTGGTGATATCACTTCGCCAGGTAAACGGTACACATGCACAGCGCATCTGGAAAGTATACACAGCGCTTCACATTCTACACACAGGATTGTATCGAGGCACAGATCTGGGGAAGGGTACAGAAAAATGTCTGCTGCATTGAAGGTCCCAATGAGCACAGTGGCCTCCATCATCCATAAATGGAAAAGGTTTGGAACCAGCAGGACTCTTCCTAGAGTTGACCGCCTGGCCAAACTGAGCTATCGCAGGAGAAGGGCCATAGTCAGGGAGGTGACCAAGAACCCAATGGTCACTGACAGAGTCCAACATTGCTCTGTGAAGAGAGGAGAACCTTCCGGAGGGACAACCATCTCTGCAGCACTCCACCAATCAGTATATGTATGGTAAAGTGTCAAGACGAAATCCACTCCTCAGTAAGGACTCTCAGACCATGAGAAACTAAATTCTCTGGTCTGATGAAATAAAGATTGAACTCTTTGGCCAGAATGCCAAGTGTAATGTCTGAAGAACACCTAAGCACATAGCCAAGATAACAGTGGCTTCAGGACACCTCTATGAATGAGGGGCCCAGCCAGAGCTCAGACTTGAACCCAGTTGAACATCTCTGGAGAGATCTGAAAATGGCTGGGCACCAATGCTCCCCATCCAACCTGATGGAGCTTGAGAGGTCCTGCAAAGCAGAATGAGAGAAACTGCACAAAAATAGGTGTGCCAAGATTGTAGCATCATACTCAAAATGACTTGAGGCTGTAATTGCTGTTAAAGGTGCTTCAACAAAGTATTGTGCAAAGGCTGTGAATTCTTATGTACATGTTAATATTTTAGTTCTTAATTTTTGCAAATAAAAAAATAAAAATAAAAAAAAACGTTACTTTTTACTTGCAAATTCATCCATTTTGGAATAAGGCTGTAACATTACAAAAATGTAGAAAAAGTGAAGCGCTGTGAATACTTTCCGAATGCTCTGTACACAGCCATCCACGTGATGTAAGATTTGCTTCACCTGTGAGTAGTCATAATGTTTTGGCTCATTAGTGATAGATGTAAAAAATCTAAAAGCTTGAATACTTTCATAGGACCCACAGAGAATTAGACAACACAGGCTACGTCTGCCAATTAATATTTACATATTCATGCCGGTCTCAAAACACAAGGCTCACAAGTCTCGCAATCCAAAGGCAGATAAAATGTAGCCTACACATTTTACAGATGTAGGAATCGGTAACGCCTTCATGGCTAGACAAATGACTCGGATCATAGCTCTGGTATGGATAGTGCAATCACTCACTTTTGGGAAATACATTTTTTGGGGACATAGATGTGCACTTGCTCTGTTGAACGCAAAATCAAACTCATTCTTGAAGAGTTTGAAACATTTTGTTTTATTTAAAAAGGTCTGATGTTATGTGGATTTAAACACATTTGAAAAAGAACAGTGATTACAGGCATGATCAAGGTGTAGCTTCTGTTAGGAGTCCAAGGGTGATCAGGCAGTATACTTGTAATGAACTCTGGCAATCCTGGTCATGTAAGTACAGGTCTGCCTGTGGCCTTCATAGGTATAGGTTACCAGTCTGTCTGTATCTCAACATTTGCCAAATGACCCATTCTTTCTACATGAACTTGCTGATCTGGTCAACCGTACCTTTCAGAAATTACTTCCGTATGAAACTTCTTTGAAACCGTAATTATGTTCAGTAACAACATGAATCAGTGCCATTACACTCACTATCAACATATCCCCAGTGCTATAGGTCCTTTATGATTCATTATCAAATTGCTCCTTAATATTTCGTTATTGTGTTGGTCCTTTAATCAAAATGAAAAGTGCCTCATTACAAAAACCACAATGTATTACGGTAAATAATCAGCTTGTAAAATTGCCCTTACGGTGTCATACCATCGGCTCAACAGGACAACAACAATTATTGGATTTGCAAAGACAAGAAAACCCTAGGGCACCTTCATATGTTAAGCCCCCGGGCCTTTCCCAATTAATATGGTTGAAATATCATATAAAAAAGACATAACGTCAGGACGAAAAGCCTCTGGTTGGAGAGACAATAAGTGGTTGCGAAGCTCTCCTTCTGCACTCCACAGAAGGAGTCAAGGTTTTAGTCAAGGTTTGAGAGGTGTCCTCTAAAGCACATCTCAACGCTTTGCCTCTTATAACAACACTCGCTCTACTAAAAAAGGATTTCCAGGAAACCACAATTAAACTCCAGTGATGCCTTTGTGTCTGTTTAGCTTCTTTCGTGTGTGCAGGCGCCTGACCTCAAGAAGCTGCCAGACCGGAAGAAGACCAAGATGCTCTTTCCGACATTCAACCCATCTACCCAGGGTGGTTCTGGGCCCATTCCTACCACCCTCTGTGGGTCCCGAGGCACTGTATGCCACGTCCAGGATTCAAACTCTTTGTAACAATGACAGAGCTGTCTTGCAAGGCAGAGAAATGCACCACTTGCAGATCTCATCCATGAAGTTCTACATGGACATATTAGGATCTCTTTGAATATGCAAAAAGTTCATCAGAAACAGCTCGAATTAATCTCAAAACAACACTTCAACTCAATAACGTGTTTAAACTTGGATTAAATGTGTTCATGCAAAAAAAAACAGTGTTCTGGCTCACGCACGGATGGCTACCCGGTTCTAATCTGAATGCAATCAACTTTGCCCACTGCAAAACAAGCACACGTTCCTCCAGCAATTTGCCACTCAAACAGCTTTTTCTAATATGATTGCAATTCAAGTTTCACTCATGATCAGGTGTCAACGCTAAACATGTCCACACAGTTCAGCGGTATCTCTTGACAGGTACTTTGGCAACCTACTATTTTTAAGAACCTCATACACACCGACAGCGATCAGTGACATTTGCTATGTTTCCAAGACATGAAGAAATCACTACAATGTGTCCACCCAAATGTTTTTAATATTTCTGGCAGTCTGCACCATTCTTCAATGGTGGGAGCTAAACAAGCATTTCTACTCAAGGACAGGATCTTCCTCTGGAAGGTGGCCTTTAGAAGGTTTTGAAGGAGGGCTGTTGTGACTCATTAACACAAAAAGGCATGATGATCACAAGTGAAATATAATGGTTGGAGATTAGCTCTGGGAATGATGTTCTATCAGCTCATTATCTAGTTCTATGCATTAAATCTTTCCCAATATCGGCATGAATATTTTTTAGTTTTGGATAGTGTGAAAAAAACTGGTGGGTCGGGCAGAGGAACGAGAACAAGCCTGGGCAGGGGCCTGGAGGTTGACGGCATTTGATATATTCTCTCCGGAGAGAAACGCATTGTCATTTAGCACTATAGACATTACAATAAGCAGCTCAGCCTCTGTTTGTTCTTCGCACTGTTTAATAATTCAGTGCTGACAAACGTTATTCTGTTATCTTTTAAGTCAGTATCAGACATTCCTAGGACGTTGTTTGATATTAGCTGCTATTCTGTATTGTGACCACCTCATAGCGTAGCAGGAGTTTGTTCAAATGTCCTTTATTTTGTGATCTTTATAATACTGTTTCAAGAGTAAACAACCAGCATTAGCCGCAATTTTCTAAAAGCATTCTTATCTAATCAGTTTATTGGTTGAGTAAGTTAGATGCTTGAGTACGAAGTTTCAACCCATACACAAATATGCAAAGTAAAAAAATAATCTAGAACAGGAACAGAAGTCAGAAATTGGAGAAGACGGTTGTGTAAAACCACTTCCAAATTCTAAGCTTCCTATTCCCAAATTCAGTTTAAACAACAAAACAAGCACTGCAGAGTGTATGCAATAATTGGGCCATCACCTTTTACAATATAAATCATTTTATATTTTACTCTTTGGCCCTTCCAGCAGTGTTTACAGAAAACCATGCATGCATTTTTTGTGGACTGGATTGAACCTGTAGTCATACCTAACTTGACAATTAACTGTTTGGTGAAAAAATACCTTACCGCTATTTGTGTACATGTGTAAAGCTGTTTATACCCCCAAATGCAAAAGAAAAAGTGCAAGATGAAAGAATTGTAATGAAGTGCAGTCGCTTGCTGACTCGCCTGCTAAAACAGCCATGACCTCTGTCAAAACGCTGTTAATAATATTTTGATTGTCATAGATTTACAGCACATTATGTTGCTTCCTAGCAGCGTTAGACGCGTAGAAGTCAATGACAGCATAGGTAACAGGACATTGTGCACGTAGAGTTAAATATATTTATACATTTTCATAAGATTTGCTTCATAACAGGGCATTGCATTCCTGTTATATTTGCATACAACTAGAAGGTACTACGCTGCATTTCCTACTTGATAAAAACGCTTGTCAGGCCTGCGTCTTCAACTTCCGACTTGTAAAGACCCACTGACATTCATCTCACACCGCATGCTACATTCATCAATTAAATGTAAACGACCACCACAACCTTGCATGTAGGCCCATTTGTCAGATTTTACTAAACAGGTTAAAGATTTACACAATAAAAATGTCGTTTAAGGAAACATACCCCAAAGTACTGATGAAGCCATTTACAGTGCCTTCCGCGTAGAGCGAAACAATGTCTCCAATATGAAGAAAACTAGATCTGTTGTCTGACATGCTCGCTTAATTCTGTCCAAAAGTATTTTTTCCAAGAGGGACATGCAGTTTTCTTTCCTTGAAGTTGTACGCTGAAAAGTCACTGTGTCTTGGTAACAATCCTGCGTTCTTGTCAAATTTAAAAAAGTCATACAAACGCCCGGAAATGAGACATGTTTTTCCAGTTCAAATGAAATAAGACGAAAGTGTTTGAAATGTTAAATTACTCAAACAAACTTTCGTTTTAGTTCATGCTTCCAACTTCCTTCTGTGTGACAGACAGCACAATATTCTATTTCACAATCACATCTTTGGGGGAGGAGACAGATTCCGTCGGACGAGCAGAAACAGAGCCTATTAGCCTACACTCCTGTTTGCAGTAGGCCTAGCCAATTCATAGGCGCTTTTTGGCGTCTACGTGCGATCGTATAGTGTCATCTTTAGCTGAGAAGTGGTGGTACACGAACCTTACAAAAAATTCGGCACAGTAATCGTCTCTGACACATCAGCAAAAAATTATAAATCACATCAAAACGCATTACAAAATACTGGCATGACAAAATTCACTGGGGGGACAAGTACATTTTATGCACAAGTCAGGGTACTGCCACAAATTCACACAATGTTGAAAGCCAATTCTAGACAACTGATTATGTGCGAAAAACCTAAATTAGTAAAGTAATACAAAATTACAAAATTACAAACACAATAAACCAGAACCCAATCTTACATGTATGTTATGCTGCATTGTCATTCTACTTGACTGAATACGTTTTTCACATCAATAGGTAAAATCACTAAACCCAGATCAGGTCATTTTATTATTACTGAAAAGATGTCTTGAAATGAAAAACAAGTTCCTTTCGATAGAAGCATAGCAATTCATTGGTTTGGCCCCGCAGAAAATGGTTGGGGATAATAATTTGTGAGTACTTTTCCAATCATATAATTTAATAAAACCATAACAAGCTAAGACTACTTACCTGCTTCTCTAATGAAGCCTGATATTGCACACACAAACCACTTAATACTTAATTTGACTGACCTAGCAGTGATTTTTAACAATTTAAATGTATTGCTCTGGCATTTCACAAGTTACTCTCACAGCCTACACAACAGACATATACGCAATAAACCATAGGTTATTCACCAAGGGTTGGCAAAAGGGTAGGCAAAATGCATTACATTAGCAGTACATCTAACCCAAATGTATCACATGTAATGTCCAAAGTATCCTAACAGATTTATATAGTCAATTCATCTTCTACATTTTCTAAAAGTGCCATTTTGCTAGAAAGCTTGTGGTTTTGAGAAAATCTAAATATATGTCAAATACCTCTTTTCCCCACCAATGAATGCACAGAACAATCTACAGCCTGAATGATAAAAAACATTTTACATAAACTAGATAATTAGCTCAAGACAAATTGGTCTGGGGGCTAAACACCCATGCTATATACCAATGCTATATCAGCCTAGAACTGAAAACTACCAAACCCCATTAAAATGCACAGCAAACAATAGCCTCTGTTAACTGGATCCGGTCCAGGATACAATCAGAACTTAATGCACATATGCTGTAGATATAAACTCAAAGACAAGGTTACATTGAGAATTGTTTGTATGGAACTGTAGTAGTATGAACCAGGACAAATACCTTAAACCACACATGTAGGCTATTTGAGGCAGGGAGTGTGAATAAAAGAGATTGTAAAGAAGACTACAATGCATCGCAAAGCATTGCAACATACTTCTCTTTCAGTAAAATAAAATGTAGATATTAACAGGACTATCCTGTCAAAAAAAGGTTAGTAGACCCTCGTGTAAATGAATCCTCTTGATACTAGTTTCTTCAACAATTACTGAGGATTTTGGCCACTCTTAGCAAGATGGTAGTGGTGATGGTCAGAGATTCAGTTGACATTTTAACAAAATGATTCCATTCAAGTGGAATTTCCCAGGAACTGGTAAGCACATTATAAGTAGAAAACACTCCAGAAGACGTCAAACACATCGGGCTATCACATGTAAAAGCCCGGTCACATAGATTAAGTAAAACCGCCAAGCCAGGAGTGGCATAATTATTTAATCTAGTCTACACTGCCATCTAGTGTTAAGTTCGCTATGAATGCGGTTCACCTATTAGGGAAGCAATTTAGGCTTGTATTATATAGGTTTTCTTTTGTTCATTAATAATGTGGTTTGTCACAATAATTCGGATCAATGCAGTATCTGAACTTTGCCAGTCATTCATATTTTTTAAAAAGCGTATATGTAAAAAGCGTATGTGTAGTAACTGTAGTCAACTTATTTTGGAACATTATATGTAACATACTGAGGTTAGAGGCGAATGTATTTTTTTCAGAAGTCGTACCGCCGTTGAAATTGCAGTGCAGTAATGCAATCGATTAGCAATGTTTTTGTAAAGGTTAGATACACGGGCATGACAACCGTTCCACGTATTAAGCAAATCTCTTTGAGCTTTGTCCTGGGAACGGCAAAGGAAAGAACACTGCGGAGACTAGTGCCAGGAGTTGGCTGCACTTTGTTTCCCAGGGCGGTCACATTGCATGACAGAGCAACCCGCAGCGCTGCACAATCGTCGGCGTCGCTACAGCGTCAGCAGAGTAGATGATCAATTGCAGCACAGACAACACAGTCGTAAGTAAAAGCAGGGCTTTGGCTCTCATAAAATCGTCTCTTTTTAGTTATGTGAGTTTTTTTCATATTACTAAGCTTTTGTTGTGCTGTGACAATCGTTTTATGCCGTTCTTTACGTTTTACGCTCAGTATTCACCTCGTGCAATGGATGTGAGGCGGTTTCTTTTCTGCATCCAGCACATCGCGACAACTGTAAAGAGATTATATGTCCCTAAATTGGCTAATGTTACTGTTTGGAATTATAATAAGCTATATTTTAGGCCTACGTGTGTGAAAACACTATACCCCAGTGGATATATCATTAACTAGTCGGGCCCAATGAAAAGCCTGCATTTTGATCCTTAATGACGAGTTTAAAAAAAAGTTGTATCAGGTGCTTGTTGCCCTTCTACGGTTCTTCGTTTCCCACGCTATATTATACAACGTTAAAGCGTGACATTTAATGTTTCAGTTTAATGCAGAATGGAAATATTGCGCTTTATTCGGTAAAAAAAATGACATGTTGATTGTTATAAATTGCGGTTAAAATCCTACTCTGGTTTTTAAATACATATCGTGAAGGTATGACTAGATTTGATGTATTTTTGCAGGGAACGGTAGCCTCGGAGTTTCTTATCTATATAACTTATCAACACCAACTGTGGTCGAACTCCCCTACCCCCAACCTGTCCACATAGGAAGCGGCTGGAGGCAGTTCGCAAATAGCCTACTACAACATAGTCCGACTTCTAAACAAAACTTCTAGGCAATGACTTAACTGTTTGCTCAGACTGATTTGTTTATCAGTCTATATTATAGGCCGTCCTCATCAGGAACAAATACATGTTTTTGTTTGTTTTCACAGAAACGTGCATGAAACGTTGTTTCATTGCTGCTAAACATCCAGTGGAATGCAACCGTATTACGATATGACTCCACTTACCTGATAAAGACAAGGGTAAAGGATTAACGGACAAGAAAAGACTGGACCAACCTATTTTCAGAAACAATTGGGCCTACAATGCCGTCTTGTACAATATGTCTACGCTGAAACAGGTTTTTGTGCGTGAGAACGCCCAGGACGCAGAGAACAGCTTAAACTGGAGTTACATCAAATGTCTGGAGAACGAGGATGTGGCGGGGGTGACTACTGAGACGCAAACGGCCACAAAATCCACCGAGGACAAGGAGACGCAGACAAGCAACCCCTTGATCATGCATATAGATTTGTCTAGAACGCACTCTAAACTTAAACATGCGTCTTTGGTCGAAACAGATGGCTTGCTCTCTCAGTTCCATCGACAGGCCCCAGCTCGCATCTCAACGTCTCCAACTTTGAGGAGGATGAGGAGCACCCGACTGCCACAGGTGGAATTCCGGGATTCTGTGAGGATGGACATCACAGAGGAGGAGCCGGGCACAGAAGAGACGTCGTCACCGATAAGTCCCTTCCACCCAGGATATCGGTACAAATCGCCACTGGCGGCTACACCCCGAGCCAATGAAGAGTACCAACGGGATAACCGTCCCAAGTTCTTTCCGGGCCAAGGGAAAGGCACTTCGCACAAATCCCATACTTTTGACAATGGCGTCGCGTGCACAATTCAAAGCTCTCTGGGCGCACAGCAATTGCGAGGTGTTAATAAAGACTTTTATTGTCTCGATGATCGCAATGACCAGGTGAGTTTTATATAATCAGCTTTTTTTTTTTTTACTTTCTGTTGAGCAGAATTTGCCGCCATATGCTATACTAGATCTTTATAAGACTTTTCATCAGTCTTAAAATGAATTACCAATAGTTCTTTCACCACTCCTCAAAAATAGACCTCTTCCTTATTCTCCATGACCTCATGGGTGGCTGCTCGAAATTCAAGCTTTCCACAGTAAATGAATCCACGTTGCATGTCCTGAAGGCTCACACAAGCCCAAGATGCCTATTGCTTTCTGCCTTTACAGAGCAATGGCTTCTAGGAAGGCAGCAAAGATTCCCCACAGGCATCCTATTCACCACTGTCAGCAGCACCCAGTAATAGCGAGGTCAGTGGATGGAAGGAGAAGATAATTTGGTGGGGAGGGGTACTCATTGGGCTACCAGTATTCAACTCATGGTATTCTCAAGAAAGAAATGACAGTGCTACATTAAACACATTTCCCTCTTGAAACCTCTCAGTCCAAGATTAGGGTTTATGTTTGTCAGAGAAACCAAACCGATAATATCCTGCATTATTGTGTCTGCTATTACAGTTCATATCCGATATAATGATCCAACTGATGCAGCTTTCCCTGTCTTTTTACAGGATGATGGAGCTTGCCAGGATAGGTAGGTGTGCTGTATGCAAATCTACAGGGATTTGAATGTTATCCATGTCCACTTGACTTAGACAAAGTATCTGTGTGTGGCCTGCATTTACCTATACTACCGGAGCTTTATTTGCATGGCAGGAGGGGAACTAGCCTCCAACAGACTATGGAACACAGTTAGGAAACCAGGGTTTCATGCAAAATCAAGCATTACACAAAAACAAACTGTTTTGATGTTCGGTAACTGTTGCCATGATGTGCTACAACATAAACAACCCAGCATGAATGGCATCAAAACAAATAGTGTTAGTTTGGGATTTCAGTAAACAAACAGTCTCAGCCAATCATTCCAACCTGCGTGATTGCATTCCAAAATTGCGTTGTCACTTTTTATTTTGACTTGTTCCACAGTTTCAGACTTTGTTTCAGTTTGTTTGTAAACATCGTGTGAGATAAATACTCTATAGCCCGTCCTATTTGCTCACATTGTTTTTCGCTCATTGGGCAATTTAGCAATCAATGGCAAAATACTATTGGACCCAGAGTTGAGAGAACCCCATTGTGCATTCATTGTGCAGTGGCTTTGTTAGCGGAGCTGTTAGTGGAGTGGCATGAGCCTGCGGGTCAAGTTATGAGAGTCCCATGGTTTTGTGTGGACTAGACAAAGCCTCATTAGGGCTGCTTTTCCCACCATTTCCAGTCCTAGCACCACTAACACTAATGGGCTGCCTGGGCCAGGCTCCTCTACTGGATAATTAGGTTGCTATTGTCCTTGTGATTATTACAATTCCACGTTGGTACTGTCCACCTAGTATCCCGCACTTTTGGCCGGACTCCGTAAGACAATTTATTAGGGACTGTTTTGTTTTTGGCCGTCGTTATTTTGCTTTAGAGGCCTGGGATGGTTTCTGGGACAAAGCTCCCCTCTTTTTGGCTGCTTCATTCAATCATAGAGGGGTGATAGAGAACAATCTAGCCTATGTTACCTGCTTGAAAATAAATTGCAATTATATTGTCTCAAGCCACTTTGAACTGCAATGCATTGTGTACTTATTGATAGTTAAGAACATGGCAATGTTCATATGGGAATGGTTCCTGTGGTAGGTTTTGTTGTGTTATCATTTTATGAAGTTTTATAATTATGCCAGACTAGTGACAAAGATGGACTGAGTGGTAATGGCTGTGGATGTGATACAGTTGGTTGAGTGCTTGAAGCAAAGGAAAAACAAGAAAAGGTCAAGTAGAATTTAGATTTTTGCGAAATACAGTGGCTCTCAAAAGTATCCCCTCCTCAGACTTTTATTTTTGATCAAAACTAAATTATAATTGATTTAAATAGTTGTTTCTACCACGGATCAAACTAAAACAATCCTTAATGTCAAAGGGAAATATCAAATCTGCAAATTGTTCTAAGTTAATCATAAATATCAAACCAAAATGAATTTATTTTAGAAGTATACACCTCGTTGCTATTGACACACCTGAAAGAGTTAGTGTCGCCATTTGTCTCTTGAAGTCACGTAATTAATGGAGTCCATCCGTCTCTGGGAGGTCCCATAGGATATTATAATATTTCCAAGGCATTGATTATCCCCGGTAGCACAGAAATGTCAATTATTAAGAAATTGAGAGTATTTGGCACAACTGGGAATCTTTCTAGAACAGATCGTCCTTAAAAACTGGGTAATAAGGGCACTAATCAGGCCACTAAGATGCCATTGGAAACTCTAAAGGAGATGGTCTTCCAAGGTTGATTTTGTAGACACCGTGCACACTTAATAGCCTGGGTGCTTCACAAACGTGGATTTTATATCAGAGTGGCAAAACGAAGAGAGATCTGGGCTAACGTTTGCCAGAAGGCATTTGGGAAACTGGGAATATCATTGAGTGACATTGTCAAACCTATGAACTCAATACAATTATGAATATGTCTAGAGGGGTACTTCCAAGAGCCACTTTAAAATGAATACTTTATGCATGAGAAGACATCTGGACACTGAAAAAGGGCTGGCCCAGCAGCTGCTAACGCATATCTCTCCTTTCAAGCTGCAAACCATTTCTTGGCTTTTGGTTCATCATGCCAATGTAAATCAATCTACAATATAATGAAGTCATTTTTAATATTAACACAAGTGCCTATTCAGAAAACAAGCCCAAAGCAAGCAATAAGATGTTGATGCACAGTGGATAGGAAGTACTGCCTAAAAGGGCAGGAACCTAGGAAGAAACCTTGAGAGGAGCCTGGCTCCACGGGGACTGTTTAATACCAAATCGTTTGTCAAGATCTTGGAACATTTTGCAAAAAATACCTACCTCTCAGGAGTAAATGTCAGTTGGCTTGCATAATTTAGCAATCACAATAAACACAGCCGTTCTAAAGGCCAAATCCTCCAGCGAACATAAAAATCAGTCAGTTGAATTTTCATAGGTGAGTGTGAGGCTGAGAAAAAAATAGCATTTCAAACAGGTGAGCTGTGGCCAATGTTAGCAGGAGCTGTCACAGATCCTCCTAATAACCAAAAGGATATCAAATAAATTAGTGGGAGCATACCTAAGGGCACCAAGTAAGACATTTACACTGTCTCAGCCCTCAGTACATAGGCTAATGCATCATAGTTTCTTGGGACTGACACTGAGGCACAGATACCCATGGGCAAACTGGCAGTAAATCAATCAAATGTATACATTAGCAGTTGTCAAAAAAGTCCTCAAAGTACTTTTACAAAACCCCCTGTCTAAAAGCGCAGTGTCTAGGAAAAACTCCCTAAAGGGGCCGAATTCTGGTTCTGAGGGGTAACGTGTCCTCTTCTGGTTATGCCAGGTGACATTTTAAGAGTACAGGTTGTAAAAATGAATATATTCCTGTGGGCTGTGTCAAGAGTCTAATCCAGGTCAGAAGCATAACTAGATGGACAAGGACAGGGAGATGGACAGCCCAGGGGGGGAATGGTTAGCAGAGTGGCAGCTGGAATCGTCAGGTGTCATCTGGATCTGAAACCCAACCAGGAGGGCTTTGGACAAGGAACAAGACTTTCTAGCCTGGTACTTCAGAGTTGTGGACCAAGACCTCATGTCCTCTTAGATTTAACCGAGCAGAAGACATGGAAGATTTAGGGAGAAAATTCTTAAGACAATGATTTGCAATGGAGAAGGTGAACTGACCCTACCCCCTCACTAAATAAACCCACTAGCTTTGTCATACATGGCACCTGACCAGCAAATGGACACGGGGACACTGCCAAGGACCCTACAGAAGGTCACCATGTAGGTGTAGGGTTTACATGAGTTACCTGCAGCCAGTTGCATATGATTTAGTGATTTAGTAAAACCTTAATTCATCTCTTTTTCAGATATACATTTTTCTTTTTTTACCAGGCAGTAAAATGTACTTCCCTTTTCTATTGTTGTATTCTTCCTGTTTTTATGTTATTGTATGTAAATGTCATAACAAACTGTCATTTAACTTTCTAATCTGATGGGCCTTCCTTATTCCTAATGTCATAATTATATGGAACTGCTATTACGAGAGAATGTAGGTTAATATGTAGAGAAGAATAGTACACAAAGTAACACGCTATGGGGTACAAAATATCAGCAACAGTGTAAACCATTTATAAACCACTTCAGTGTCCTAAAAGCTTAGTTAATGTTTAGACATGCCTAGGAGGTTTGGCTTAAATCCATTTTTAGTTTTTGTAAAAATGAAAAATTGTATTTTGAAAGTTCAGTCATTCCAAGGCACACGTTTGTTGTGGCCAGGGTCATACTTAACCAATAGCTTTGATGATAAGTCGACAGGTGCTTACAAAAAAGTGAATTGAATAAGTGTGTTAAAAAGCTATGGTATGTTTTGTTGTTTATACATTCACACTATCACGGATAATACCTAAAAAGTAAATTTTACAACTTCTAACGATAAAACTGGCCTATGCTGTTTCAAATCATACATTTGTTTTAACAGTCCCAGACATTCTAATTACCCCCAGGCTGCTGATTTGAGCTAAGAAGTGGGTAGGCATCCTGTTGAGGAAGTTGCAAATTGGCTCAGTGCAGTCTGTAGAACATGATTGGGTTAGGGTTGTTTGTAGACCATGGTTGAGTGTGGGGTTAGGAGAATTAGATGAGATGTGCCTGAGAGGATATATATTGATCTTCAACTTTGCCAAGGAGATGTTGCGTTAAGTGAAGGTCATAATCACGAATAGGACATCACACAGACTGGGAAGGGAGCAAGGCGGGGTGGTTGTGTGTGCATGCAAAATATTTCACAAGCATAATAAAAGGCTATAGCGACAGTCAGCTGTCAAGTCTATTCACAGCACTGGGAGTGAACTTTAAACTGTCTAAAAACCGGCCTGTCAGGTTGTTGCCTGGTTCATCCTTACTACCGTCACTATTCTATAAAAAGCCTTTTGACTTCTAATTTGTAGTTGCAGAGGTAAATACAATGGTAGGTGTTATAGAGTGATAAAGTGAAAGACAAACAAAACTGTTCCGGTTCGAGGACAAACATCAGGATCATGATTTTCCTGTCTTTACTCTGGCCTTGCTTTTCTCTTTTTTTTCTGACAGAACAATTGATTATATGCATGTGCAGGCATGCCCACATACCCTTCTACACATAGCTAGGGTGACCCACTACTCAGCATCTACCCATGATATTAAGACTCATCATGACCCACTACTCAGCATCTACCCATGATATTAAGACTCATCATGACCCACTACTCAGCATCTACCCATGATATTAAGACTCATCATGACCCACTACTCAGCATCTACCCATGATATTAAGACTCATCATGACCCACTACTCAGCATCTACCCATG
>JACXGK010006432.1:6317-28884 GCA_016801125.1 Novumbra hubbsi
CAGACTGTGATAGAGCTCCACAGGAGTCAGACTGTGATAGAGCTCCACAGGAGTCAGACTGTGATAGAGCTCCACAGGAGTCAGACTGTGATAGAGCTCCACAGGAGTCAGACTGTGATAGAGCTTGTTAGGAGTGGTCTGGAACCTGAACACTGTAATTTGCAAGTAGGCCCCAAAGTTCCATTATCTGTCAAATGCTTTTGCATTCAGTTCTTATTTAATTTAACAAATGAAAGTGATAATCATTAAGGAGTTTGTTTTAGGGAAACTGAGTGACAACCTAGGAAATGAAATTAAAGATGTCAGCAGATGTTTGGTTTTGGTGAAGAGTGAATGAAAGTACTGATTCTGCATGTGTTTTTAAGTTGCTTATTACAATAAAGTAAATTTCTCCTGAAATAACTGTTTTAGTTCATTTATATATTTTGGACATCTTTCTTCAGGTTAGCCCACACCATTTCAATAGGGTTGAGGTCAGGATTCTGACTTGGCCATTCCGCCCATTTTCTAATGAATGTATTATGTTATGGACTCTTTTCAGCATTAGATGACTGACTGTTACCCTGATATTCTCCTGTACATTTTCTTGATAGAAGCGTAAATTCAATGTTCCCTTAATGATTGCAAGCTGTCCGGGCCTTGAGGCAGCAAAGCAGCCCCAAACCATGGCCCTCCCTCCACCATGCTCTCTAATCTACGTTTGGGATGAAGTTTTAGTATGTATCCTACATTGTGCCCCTCTGCCAAGTCGTGTCTCACATGTCCATAGAACATTCTTCCTGTAGTGCTGAAGAACATCCTGGTGTTTTGACAAACTTGAGTCGGAAAGCATGTTTTTTTGGAGAGCTGTGGTTTTCTCTGTGTACTCCGAAAAATCTCACTCTAGTGTCTTCATGCGCTCGCATGGACTCATAGACCGAGGCCATCTGGGTTTGTAGACACACAAAAGCCCTTCCACTTCTATTGGTCAGACTCATCAAACTTATATTGGTCTGATTCCTTCCATGTATATTTGTTAGACCCTATATTTGTCTGAGTCCTTCCAGTAATACTGAAGTTATAGTTCTTTGGCTGCATACCTTGCCTTACATTGTATCTGCTTTGCACCAACTGGAGTTCTCCAACTCCCTCAGTTGGAGTTTTATGTCTGGGGAAGCAACCAGTGTGGGAGGATACCCTACACAACTAAAGCAGTGTCAAGCAACTCCCTGGCAACTAGTTTTGACTGGGAAGATGCTAGACTGGGCTTTCCAAAGTCAGATTTTGCTTTGTAAATTGTCCTTATCAATTTCCCAACTTGACCATTTAACACAAAAGTAAACATATTTCTAAGTTAAATAAAACATTAGAAACCTCTAAATTAGACAATTGAAAAGACAATCATTAAGTGAACTGTTGTTACAAATCAGCATTTAAATTATTTCACTTTTATTTCATCTCCTTACGTCTGCAATATATGGTGGTTCACCAGATCACTTTTCTGTAGCTAGGCCACACTACTGAATTAAGTAACAGTTGAAAGAGTTGAGTTCCTGAAAGCTGATCTGTTCATTGGGCAAACTGTTGACGCAGTTCGTTTTTAAGTTTAGGTTAAATTAATTTTTATTTTACATCTACGTCAATTTGAGCACTCAGACTTCTCATCTGCATTTGTGGTCATTTACAAGTAAAATCCTACCAAGTATTATGGCACTACTATAAATACCTGTGATAACAGAGACAGCAAGTTTAACAATACATCACATACTGGCGACAGCACAGACTGAACTCCTCATCTGTAAAACAAATCTTGCTTTCAGTTAATTTTGGGAATCAATGTATCGACTTCAGGAACTAACCCTTTTTCCTATGTTCTGAAGGACCAAGCAGCTTCTGTGTTTCAACTGCAACAACTAATCACATCTTTTTTAGTAGCTAACAAGAATGTGTGTAGGTGTGTGTGAGTGTGTGTGTGTGTGTGGGGGGGGGGGGTAGGCAGGTCAGACACACAGAACCATTCACTACTATCTATCAATAATCAAAGGCTGAATTTCACCACGGGACACTGCAATTTATTTGTTTTGCGAAACATCAATAAATGATTAGGAGTGGATATTCAATTCCCGAGGTCTCCAACCCAGCCCACAGCAACGCACAGACATTCTGTGTACTTCCTCCTTTCCAGAGCGACCACACCTGATCAGACCTGCGAGCTAATCATCATGCCCTCGATCAGGGCATCGGGTGTGAAGGTTCAAGGCTACTGCAAAATTGTGACATGTCTCAGGGTCCCTGAGAAGATGATAGAATAATGGTTGGTCCTGTACCCAACAGACTTGACTGAACACATCCGAATCATTAGTGAATGGAAACAGCAGCGATTAGTTACTAGTTGTCCTGTGATGATGGAATATCTCTTTCTGTCTGTAGACTTTTATTTTTGCATTGTATCAACTATCTGACTGAAAGTGCATTCTTATAAAGCAGTTTTTTGCACTTGTTTTTGTAAGCCTACTGAAAAGCTTGCTAGGTGTTTGAGTAAACAATTATTTGAGTGAGATTGGTTTATTTGTTATTATTCTTTGAGTCCTGTGCTTAAAAGTGAACAAGGTCAACATGTTTAGACACAAATCTACTGAACCCTAGTGGCCAAAATGCAAACAACAGAACAGACAGCTGAACTGGTCATAAGGTAACTAGAATACTGAAAATCACAAAAAACTTGATCAACATGTATCAAGACGCCCAGTTCAACCTTGACATGATTAGAGGTGAGTAGATTGCCCTAGTTCTGGTTACACCCGCGTATACTGTAGATGGAGGGTTTAACCTCTGACCTCTGAGGGTTTAACCTCAGTATTCCCGAGACACCCCAAACAACCGAAAGCGGTGGAAACACATGAAAATACCCGGTTTTGTACATCTACACATTTTTTGGAATGAATGCCTTAGTTTGTCTTGAAAAGGTTGTACAGGTTGTACATGTGGAGACAAGAAATGCCACCAAATAACGACCTGTTCTGTCACGTCTGTACAGATTTGTTCCCCGTGTCATCAGAACCACTGAGACCTAGTGGACCACCTTGGTACTGATATGGGCCACCTTTTTGGAACATGGCTTTAAGAAGTTAACAAGAGGCCCAGAAAAAGTCTTCCTGTCTGGCCTTCTCAAGTCACCCAGGACAGTGAAGAAGCTTTGGGTCACTGGGTCACTGCCACACCCAGCTTGCAGTGCATGAAAAAACACACAAGACATACAAACATGGATTACATTTTATTGTACTGTAACGAGAACATACCAAATGAGCTTGTACATATCAATAATGTAACTAACAACACACACATTTGTATGATTTACGTTTCTATTAAATGTACGCATTTTGTCGTTATGATACTTTTGATGGTAACATGATCAGCTTTTAATATTGACCACAATAACACAATACAATGCCTTTTCTAGGCAAGAAGGCTAGCTAGGTTTATGACTTTACCCGGACATGTCAAACACTCTCCTGCCTCCCTGGGGCAGACATCCTAACGGATGGAAAAGGGCATTATGCATGTGGTATATTGAGATGTTTCAAACATTGGCATAAAACTCCCTCATTCAGATTGGAAACTTTACTTTTACTTACAATCTTTAACAGTTGTTTAGAAAAAGTGTTGCCTGTTGTTTACAATTACAAAGTATAATTAAAAGGTGAATAATAAAGTATAATTTAAGTGTGAATACGTTTAATTAAAGTGTTTAGAAAGAAAGCATGCCCTCTTTGAATTCTATGCTTTTACATAATAACATCAGGACAGAACCACAATCATCTGTTCCTTAGCAAGTCTAATAATTAGGTAAATTCAGCCTCTGATGAACAACAACAACTATTACAATGTGTCATGATTTATTTAACAAAAATAAAGACAAGATGGAGAAGCCACGTGTGAAAAACTAAGTACACCCTTCTGCTTCCATAGGAATTAAGATGCTTAGTATGCCCGAAGGCCATTTCCAAACAATATAAAGTGCATCATTCTAAAGTGAGAAAGATTATTCAAAGGTGGAAAACATTCAGGACAGTTGCCAATCTTCCCAGCAATGGCCGTCCCAGCAAATCCTCCCCACGGTCAGATCGTGCCATGCTCAGAGAAATTGCAAAAAACCCAATAGCTAAATTCTCAGACTCTACAGGGCTTAGTTAGCATGGTAAATGGTAAAGTTGATCAAATCCAATTTAATTTTAAATATGAGTCTCAATGTGTAGGAACAATCACCAAAGGGTATTGATTGGGCATCTGAGGAGATAAAAAGCACAAGTGTGTATACAAGTGTGGAGCCTGTCAACAAAAACAAAAACAATAACAAAACATAAACAACACGAAAACTAAGAGCACATCTACTTTCTTTTAACCTAGTTAAGTACACACTCAGAATGTTTGTTCTAGCCACTATACAGAGGTTAAACGCACAAAGGGTATTACATTGCAGGGATATCAATCTGGCAGTTTGGCGGTGGAGGGAGGAACATCCTTGGGAGGGTCGTACAGACCTCCACATGCTAGCCAGCGGTACCGTGACTGCTGTTAGGAACTGGGATGGAATCCTCCGACCTATCATAACACCTTACGCTGGTGCAGTGGGTCCTGGGTTCCTCCAGGTGCAGGACAATGCCCGGCCTCATGTGGTCAGAGTGCGTGGGCAGTTCCTGGATGACCAAGGCGTTGATGCCATTGACCGGCCCTCACGTTCCCCAGACCTGAATCCAACTGAGAACCTCTGGTAGGTTATGTTTTGGTGCATCTGTTGACCACTAGGTGCCGCCACAGGCGCTCACCGATGCCCTGGTCCAGGTCTGGGAGAAGATCCCCCAAGGACGCCCAAACTTTGTCGGGGTGCATACAGGCACATGGGGGCCACACACACTACTGAGTCACGTTATGAGTTGCTGTGATGAAATTCACGCAAGTTGGAACAGCTTGTGGTTTCAATTGTCTACCTTGATTTTCGGTGTGTGTTTCAATCCAGCCCTCAATCGGTTGGTGATTTTGGTTTCCATTGACCGTTGTTCTGTCATTTTGTTCTCAACTAATTACACAATGAACAGGAAAGATTTTGATCTCTAATACATTTAGTTTTTCGAGACCCAGGCCCAAAAGCTCCGAAAGACGGATTCTCTCCACATGCCGTACTCAGACATAAATTACCTGCTGGGTGAAGAGCAGCAAAGCCTCACATATCCGCTTCTGTACAGTGAGGAAACACAGGAAAGAGCATGATCAACAGTGGTTGACATAAAGCCTTGGACCAGAGTATTTGCCCCATACCGAACACTTCGCGTGGCACAAAATGGGCCTCTGCATCTCCTGTCAGTGGATCAATGCTTAAAACAGTTCTGATGAGAATTAAGTTTTCACAACGGCCCGTCAACAGTGACGCAAATGTGTCAGCTTTTGGAGTTTTCTTTCTATGTGTTTATTACATAGGCTAGCTCACTGTTTATAGGTCAGTTATATACCACGCTTTTGTGTGTTATAATATGATTATTACGGTGTATTCTCTAATGTCCCTGAATGTGTTATATATTATCACAGGTGAATGCTGTACTCACCCCAAGTATAGGTCTTCAGGTTCTTCAGGTGTCTGACTCGGCAGGCATACTCCTCTCCGACTTCCGGTTTAAAAAAGACGGTCTTGGTCAGGTGGAACTGCCAGGCTTGTTCGAAGGCCAGGTCTGTCTGATTGGCTTTGGGGATTTCCACGCCGTTTTTCAGCAGCTGGATGCTTATGTCGGGCGGATGGAAGCCGCTCACGTGACAGATCAGCGTGTTGTGTTTTCCGTATTCCCCGGGGTTACGGCTGTACACCTGCACCTTGGGCGGATCTTCACAAACACATGTCTATATTTTACTCTCGTTCTAACAGAATGACGCAGTAGAACATTTCTACTTGAGTGAATTCAATTGCAGTGTAAGAATTTTAAGATAGCGACCAGCTTAAATTTGAATTCCCTCAGTGTTACCTACTCGCTGACACATATTAAGCCTAGTCATGGACTAATACAAAATCAAGATAATTGTTCCGGGCTAGGCTCGACTTGAATCCACGAAACCTGCCCATAACAGCGCTCTCTATAGCTCATGTACAGTAACCTAAAGCCAGGCCTAACGTCGATCGACATTGCAATGTGAAGTTTTTACAAAATAATAGCAATTTTACTTACATTGTGTTGCGTGTGTGGTCTCCAACAACACGTAGAATACCAAAATTGGCAAAATTAGCCTTTTCATGATTTCTGTTTAGTATTTTGTTTTCAAATATTGTTTTTCCTAATGCGACGGTAACGTTTGAAAGTGAAACTAAAATGCAGCTTCCTGAAACGTAAGATGTCCGCCCTGGATTTCGATGTATGCACCAATAGAAATCCCTTATTTACAGTTGCTATGCAGGCTGCTCACCCCGATGTTTCAACTTCGCTTGACGTTAGTGTTAAACATGAAATGCGTCGAATAACAGTATGGTAACCTGACATGGTGTTGATCTGAATTAAATGTCAACCATTATAAAACCTCATCCAATATAAAACATATCAAATACTGTACCTTTCTATATGTGCTGCACTCCTGCTTTGGCAATATAACAAAAACAAAAGAATCACCAAATGTATTTATTGAATAATTACAATGATTATTAAGTTATCTTTTTTTTCTGAAATAGTATAACTTGTCAAAAAGGAGTTGACCAAACGTTTATAGAGAATATTTATTTTAAACCACTCAATAAAACATCCACAAAAACATTTTCATACTGATTTTGGCCAATGGTCAGTACAGTGAATGTTGATTTTGATCAAATTCTATAGAACATTATTAGATAGAAGTATCTCTTAAAGATAGGTCCAGTTCATCATACTGTTTGTTTTGATAAATGGTCATTCACAGGAATTGCTAAAGAATAGACAGAATATCATATGTTGTGGAGTTGGTTAAATTGAATTAAAAGCAACAATTATATCCTATATACAACTCATCAAAGTACAAATGTGTCAGTTTTTCCTCCAAGTTATAAGACTGGGTTTTTACTGAGAAATTAGACTTTACACTTCTGCCATATTAAAACTAAAACCAGATTACAATAGTGCACATTTTATTACAATTTCAGAAAGTCTTACATCTAACAGTACGAATTTAAAGGATAAAACATATTATCACCGCTCCCCACAATCATTTTTCAATAAAACACTTGATAAATAGTTGATTTTTGTTTTTAAAGAAGGGAAAATGTACTTGCCCCTTTTAGAGAACACTCAAACAAAAAACACCATTCCTAGTAGAGCAATAGTATTCCTATTTAAATCCAAAGTAAATGAAACCCTGAAAACTGAAACTGTGGCACTAAGTGTTATTAAAAATACAAATAAAGGTCATTTTGAGACTGGAAAGTTTCAAAAACAGGTGAATACGGTGTCAAGGAGAGTCACCCTCAGATGGAACAGACACCTGAGAAAGAAGGGCAGAGATTGGTTGGTTTCAATTCACCTTTAATCTACTTAATTACAGCTTTGTTAATTTTTGATAGATAGAAAAAGAAAAAAGGAATAGCAGACAGAAAGGCATGAAGTAAATAAGAAAAATGCCTACCATTACATCCTGTAATGTAAGGGATCCTTACATATTAGACTCTGTTCAAAAACAAAAATATATTGGTTTGTTTATAGTTTCAGTTTAGACTTCCACAACACAACAACCATACAAAGAAAACACAGTCAAACTCATCAGCTAAATAGCTCAGTTGGCCTTCCGCAAATAATAGTAACATATAACCGGAGACCAGGCTGAAGAGATAATAAAGTAATATTAGACTCACCCCAGTTGTAGGACTTTACACTCCTCAGGTGGCGGACCTTGCAGCTGTAATCCTCTCCATCCTTTGGGGTGAAGGAAACACTCCTGGTCAGGTGAAACCTCCAGCCCTGTTCAAAAGCCAAGTCTGTCTGCTGTGCATCAGGGATCTCCTCGCCATTTTTCAGGAGCTTGATTTCAATGTCGGGTGGGTGGAAGTCGCTCACGTGACAGATCAGAGTATTTTCCACGTTGTATTTGCCAGGGTTGCGGCTGTACACCTGGACCTTGGGGGGAGCTGGGACAAGCAAGAACGTCACACAGATGGTTTAGAGTGGTCATTTGCATGAATACATCAAGAGCCGTTTCACACAGGGGTATTATATTGTTTCTCTACGTTACTTCCTTTAGAACAGGGGGGGGCAAACTCTAGCCAATGGGCAGAATATGGCCCGTGAGCAGTTCCATCCGGCATGCGGAAGGTAATAAAATTGTACATCTGAGTCAGAATTACAATTATTTCCATATTATAAGGGATCTACTGTATATGTAGGTTTTAAATTGTGCCTTTTTCTGGCCTGCAAATGATTCATGATTAACAAATTATAAAAAAAAATGTAATTTCAAAATCGTGATGTGGCCCCCGAGCCAAAACATTTGCCCTCCGCTGCATTAGAGGCAGCTTGGGTACTTGGGACAACAGTCTGTCATTTAGACGCCATTATGTGCCCAGTAACATCCAGGCTTTGTCATGGCTGCAGTTCATTGAAAATGAAAGTAAAATCTGAAGGGGATTTCCAAATGTAACCCCAGTTTAGGTTATTGCAGCAAGACTGTACCACCAGGTGTATGACCAATCTACTGACATAAGTACTTATATTCTGATCTGGTTATAGAAAACATTACATTTGTGATTATAACAGATTTGGCAAAAAACAACACAAAATAATGTAACAGTTGAGAGTGGGCCAGGCCTACATCCAAAATGGTTTAGTGAATATCTAAAATACAATAACAGAAGTACAATGCTAACGATTATTTAAATATTTTTGACTATTAACTACGCCGCCAACAGGGTGTGATTTGCTGGTTTAAAACAGCAAACAATACTCACAAAGAAACTAAATAATAAAAAAAATAAGTTTATGAATACAATGTTGTAGCTTACAGGAGAAAATAACTGATAACAACTGGATGGTAGAACATATTTACATGAAGAAATAGTTACATTTAAGTCAAGGAGAAATCCGAAAGGCATTTCCAAATGTATATTTATTAATCAAGATACTTACATTCTACAGACACCACAGCACAGACAACCAGGGCAGCCACGACAGCTGAAAGAACGTAGTTCATTTTTGTTCGATTTCAGAGTTCAGAGTTCTTCAATGTATATACTTCTGCAATGTTTACAGACCCTCTGCCGTGAGATGAAACAATGAAAATATTTTCGTTGAGACAGATCAAATATATAGGTAGGACCGCCCCATTACATTTCAAAAGCCAATAAAAAAAAGCTACGGTCCTGTTTCTAGGCTAAATACAGCCGCACAGGTTTACAGTCTGTGGAAATCTCATAATGGGACATTAATAGTAAGTAATGAAAAAACATTATTTATCCTAGGTATCACTCTTAATAAGAAGAAAATGAAACAAGAATATTATTTTCTTTGCATAGTATTTTCAAAAGTGCCATATATATGAGCAACTTATTTAGCTTACCGTTATTACCTATTGCTTCAGGACTGACTGCATCTGCAATAATATACATGTAATAATAGTATGTGAGAAATATCATTTTATAATTTGAATGTGAGATACGGAACATTTTAAACTTCAGTACGACCTACATTTTGGTAATGATTCTCAGTGACGTAGAGGGCCATTAGCTTTTCTCGTTGTTGAGGCGACTCGTGGAATTGCAGTTTTCACAGAAATCACGAGTCATGTCACATGACGAACGTTTACAAATAAAATCAGAGACTTTGCAGCAATCGAGACATCCTACTCGTATACAATTCCCCAATTGTAAGTTGCCCCAGATCATGGCCCTTATCTTCTCGCACCAACGTTAATGGCACGACCAGCAAAAAAATGAATGGTTTGAAGTTTTTCTCTATGGCACACGCACGGGTGTGAGTCATTAGTCACTTCGGATTGTTCCGCACGAGAAGTTCTCGAAAGGTGTCTTTACACAAAATCTTTGGTTAAGCCGGAAGTTGAGTGAGCTGACGTCTATGCAAACAGCTGTGTAGGGCCCAAAACATAAAACACCAGTAAGCATTTTACTTTCGGAATAACATTTGCATCAACATGACTACTGCTGAAAAATATCCTAGATCTTCGATTGAAGATGACTTTAACTACGGGACAAACGTTGCGACTGCGAGTGTGCAAATCCGTATGGGTAAGTCGATTTTTTTTTTTTTACATAACTAGCTTGACCAGCTAGCTAGCCTACATGGTTACTACCAAATTGAATACATACTAGCACAGGTATGGATCTGATAATGCAGGATACTGTAATAAAATTATGACTGGCCAAAACAAACTGTCTCTGTGAAAGATGATCATACAATTAAAATATTTATGATGGCAACTAGCTACCTATCAATCGTTGTTGGGGAAGTAGTTTATCATTTAACCAATTCACCCAACTAATTGTTCTCTTTTTAATAACTAGATTTCCTGCGCAAGGTGTACACCATCCTGTCCCTTCAGATAATCCTGACAACGGCTACCTCTGCTCTCTTCATGTTCTGTGACACCATCAAGGACTTTGTCCATTCAAGGTATTCTACATTTTTAACTGTAGCTAGAAATCCGAGGGTTGACTGGGTTAAAGTGTTACCATTCCAAGGCTGTGCCTCGGCCGAGCACACACACATTGTGAAACGTTGCAGAAATTCTTTGTTTATTTGTAAACTTTACAAGACACTCTGAATTTTGGGCAAAGAACGTGTCCTGCTAAGCGCTGGAGCTGGTAGCTTGTGTCTCACCCATAACCTGTCTCCCTGTGTGTGCGTGTCCAGCCCAGCAGTAGTGTTGGTGTCAGCTGTCGGGTCCCTGGTGTTGATCTTGGCCCTGGCCATCTACAGACACCAGCACCCCATCAACCTCTACCTCCTGGCTGCTTTTGTAAGTTCCGGCGGTCAGAGGATCCGTCCCCAAAAAGGCCCCTTTACTCTCGCTATAGTGTGCTACTTTCGACCCCAAAAGTTCTGTGGTCAGAGGTAGGGCACTACATGGGAAATAGGGTGCCAAACGGGACACACGCACAGTTCCACATCCTTCCTGTAGGTCACCACTGATCAGTAATGACTGGTGAACGCAGGCTCCTGACCGGGCTGTCTGTGTGTCTATTTCAGACTCTGTTGGAGGCGGTCTCCGTAGCAACTGCACGTGAGTACCTTTTTTTCCCGGGTTCACAAACGCTGTCCCTCTATCGGAGGCTTCTACTACGCAATATATTACAAACCCAACCCACCACATCCACAGGGCAACGCATTATTTACCAAATTCATTCCGCAGGTCTGATTTAGGTCTCGAGAAGTAAACATTCGGCCAGTCGCCTAGTAAAGAGACGCTAGTCGCCTGTGCTTATGGATAATGTGACCCTCATCGAATGATCCACAGTGCAGCGTTAACGCGTATGCTGTGGCCCTGGGCTTAGGTAGTGGACTGTGTAGGGAACAGGGTGTTATTTGGGACCAGTGTCCCTGTACCCTAATATGAATCAGGTGTCACTTTGTGCTCACAGTGACCTTCTATGAGTACGGCATCGTCCTCCAGGCCTTCTTCCTGACGGCGGCTGTGTTCCTGGGGCTCACCATCTACACCTTCCAGTCCAAGAGAGACTTCAGTAAACTGGGGGCAGGGTAAGTCTGGAATAGCACCCCGTTTCTGGATAGCAGTATGTGTTTAGGGTTTGTGGTTTGGGTATCAGTTGTACATTGGGTTCACTCTTGTTAGCCTGGCATAGATGTATGAGCCCTTTAATCTGGACTGTTTTAGGGTATGTTTTGACCGTTCTGCTGAGAACTGTAGGGCCCACCAAGCAAACTACTTCATAAAGCTTTGCGGGCAACTTCAGAATTGCCCTCTTCTATACAAGATCCCATGAACGGGACCTACTGGTTGAACACGGTCAACTTGGATTTATTAACTAGGAACTGAAATAAACATCCTTATTGTTTTCCAGACTGTTTGCAGGCCTGTGGATTCTAATCATTGCTGGTTTCATGAAGGTGAGTTTCTGCTCCTCGACCCTCCCACTCTCCCCCGCCCCCTCTCCCCTGACCCTCCCACTCTCCCCTGACCCTCCCACTTACGCTCCCCCCACCCTCCCTTGCCACTCCCACTCTCCCCTTGACTTCCCGCTCCCACTCTCCCCCGTCCCACTAACGCTCCTAAACTGATTGAATCTCCTTTCCGTCTTGTCCGTCAGCTCTTCTTCCAGAATGACACATTGGAGCTGGTGTTTGCGGGTGCAGGAGCTCTGCTGTTCTGTGGGTTCATCATCTATGACACCCACATCCTGATGCACCAGCTGTCCCCAGAGGAGCATGTCCTAGCCTCCATCAACCTCTACCTGGATATCGTCAACCTCTTCCTGCACATCCTCCGCATGTTAGACTCCATGAAGAAGAACTGAGGTCCCAAACTGAATCAGGATAACTCCCAAGTGGCTCACTATTCCCTATTTAGTGCACTTCTTGGTGCCCAATTTCCTACATGGTGTGCTACTTTAGCACCCTATTTCCTTTGCGGTACACCATTATGGGATTTGTGTGCCGTTTGGGACACCCTCTTTGAGCACCTCTGCTTACCTCACAGGTCGACTCAATTCACTTCTTGATTCAGCAACATCTTTAATTCAACAATCCTTATGAAAGACATGGGGGTTTATGAATGGATTCACAAGTCAAGAGCTGAATTGACCCCCAAACCTTTAGCCAAGTAGGACCAACAGTGATTGTCAATCGGTAACCCATTCATGTTTAATCCTGGAAATAATATTATTATAATAATAACCCTTCATTTTGTTTCTGTATTTTGGAACTGAAGTATTTTTAAGATGTATGTTCTATTTTGTTCATTCTGAACGGGTAATATTATGTTTAATTGTGGGTGCTCATAAAAAAAAAAGAAGCTAAATTATAGATGTTACATTACTTTCATTCCCTTGCTTGCAGGCATTTCTGAATTTCAACTCACAAAAAAATGGCTACACTCTAGAATAATAATAAAAAAAGTGTATTTGATCAATATAGAACTAATTAAATGGCAGTAACATTAATGTTAGTAAGATGGCCCTAACCAGCCTCCTGGAAGAATGATCTTCCAAGTTACTGCATCTTAAAGCTTAATGTTTATTTCCATTGTCTCCTTATTACCTTTATAATAGATTATTGACAAGTGCTCTGTTTAGGGTTTGAGCTTAAGATATGTCAGGAAAGAGAGGGACCAGAGAACCAGTAGTTCTAAAATGATCTTATGAACAGTAAAACGTTGTGAGGAAAGGGAATGTGAAGACCTTCAGACATCAGATGTTTGCATTTTAAATCATGTAAATACTTTAAGTCATTTTACTGGGATATTTTTTTTTCTTTGATTATTTATTAAAAATACAGCGCAATATTGCAATACAAATTATGAAAAGTAATAGTTGTTGCACGTATGTTTGTTGAACAGTAAAAGTATTGTCAAATGTCTATTGGATTTTGATTAAATTGCAATGTTTTAAATGGTATTTTATTGCCTTGGATTTTTTTTTACTTATCCAGTAGGTTTCTTCAGACTGGTTTTAACTAGTTTTACCTCTGGAGAAAGTGAACAAAACAAACCAATAACAATGTTTTGGTGATGAACAGGTCTTCTACATGTCAAATGTGGTCTGTCTGATTGCTTGGGCAACAAGTTCAATTAAAATTCTCCAAGCCTGCATGGAATGCATCAACACCTCCGCTTTTATTCTTTAGGAGGAAAGTATAGACTGTGCCTGGTTCCAAATCTGTTTGTGTTTATTATTCTTTAGGAAAAATAAATAAACTGGGCCTGGTTCCAGATATGTTTGTGCAGTCTCGCAAGCCACATTTGGTCGTTGTGTAGAAAAACTACAGGTGTCAAAGGTCACTCTAAAAAGGTGTTTTGATCAATGATTTCACCTCTCTATAACCATGGAAAATGACTTATTCTGATTTAAATGGCAAAAGGTATCTTCAATCAGCAACCCCATTCTAAAGCCCTGGTTACACAAAGCACTTTATTTCCCAGAATAAGTCCACAATTTTGTGTGTTGATGTGGATCATCTCCTGCTCGAGTTGATGAGTTCCAGCTCCTTCAGTAGATCAGGCTTTTGTCTGAGGTCCCTGCACAGTGATTCAGGGATGTCCAGTCTGCCAAAGTCCTGCTCTTGGACCAGCTTGCGGATCAGCACCAGACAATACTCCTGTAGAGAGTACACTAGATGACGACAGGAAGTAGAAGAAATAAAATCATTTGAGAGATAGAAATGACACTGGAACTGGAGTGGATCTCAAAAGATTTGACACAAGATCTCCACTGACTCTGTCCAGGAAGCCCATTTGCAGGGCTCAGTTTGCTTTTGCTGACTCATTGACAACAACAAAAAACCACTGGTGCCTCTACCGGCAGTAGAATCAGTACCCCATTTACTACAGCCAACTGGTCCCTCCACCGGCAGGAGAGAACTTCCGAGTCTGGTAAACGTCAGGGCAGAGGTGTCTGCATTATGGTTGACTCCTTTTGGGACTCAGATGTTGCAGTCCTTTCAACACACTGTTCGCCAGACATGGAGCTCCTTATAAGAAAAGTGTGACCCTTCTACTCCGCTATGAATCGCAGCGGTCTACATACCCCCCGCAGACGGATAAAATGTGCACGTTGGAGGACCTATACGGTATAATTCATGGACTAGAGGGCGCTCACCCTGAGGCAGCTTTTATTGTTGTTGACAAATTTAACAGGGCAAATACAAGGAAAGTTCTGCCAAAATTCTACCAACACATAACTGTTCCTCCTGATTGGGATCACTCCTCCCTTCTGCTCATACCAACATACAGAGAACAACAAAAACAGGACGAACAGGTTTTTCACCGGGCCACAGTCTGCCTCAAAAGAGCTTGCTGAATTTGAGCGTGGTACTGGAATAGGATGCAACCGTTGCTAGTTTGTGACAGTTCTTTCCTCCTAGATATTCCCACGATTAACTGAGTGGTATTATTGCAAAGTTGAAGCGTTTAAGAACACAGACCACGTAAAGTTGCAGAGCGAGGGGGCCAAGTGCTGAATTTAGAATGGGATGTCATTCAAGCTCCTGTAGGGCTCCCGATACTTTTGTTCATATTGTGTATCTTAGGGCCTTGCAACCAGGACCCTGGGACCCAACTCCTCCCTTTGCATGAGCAGAAATTGCTATTTTCTTATGTGTAAATTGGACATGGATAAATGTTAAAGAAAAAACGAATGTATTATTTATATCAAAGGGTCCTCTTAGACTATGAATACTACAGGGTTCATTTTGAGGTGTTGGCAGTACTAAGACATGGCGTGAAGACAAATATGTGGATGTTAGCTAAAATTCGAAAGTTTAAACTTTAAGTTAGTATGCACTAAATTCAAAACTAGCTACTTACTATCTAACAGGCAATCTACCTAGTTTGACCAGACTACAGAAAAATAGTCTCTTGTATAGTTCAGAAGCAAATATGTAAACCAGTTGATTAGCAGCTGCGCTTGACCTGCCTGAAAGAATGTTGGCCTGCAAAACAGTTGGTACTTTCCTGAGTGTATCCAGACCAAAACGCAGGTACTTTACCTTTACACACTTGCTAACTAGCTGCCTTGTTGGAGAAACATTACATTTAGCGTATTACCTACTAGTTGGTTTCACTTTTCGTCGTAGCTATTTACTTTCACAATTGTTTATCTTTCACGGGTATGTGACAATGAAAACAAACCGGTGTCAACCATATAGTTTTATGGGGCAGAGGAATCACCTGGAGCAGTTACGAAGACATCCAGAAACTTGGGGTCACCATCGTCTTCATATTCTGTGGCCGCAGTGGGCATATACACCTCGAGTTGGTTTGCTAGAAGTTTCGCCCCGTTTTGAGAGGCTCTAAAAACCCATGGATGAGCTGTGTAGGGAGGAGATTTGAGTGAAAAGGAAATGATTGATTTATGCATCACTGTTTGTGCTATTAAAAACAATGCTTACATTTCAAATAGCCTATTAAAGAATCACATAACTCAAGTTCGAAAGAAAATCTCACGTCCGACCAAATAAACATGGATTGAAAAGAGGAAAAATGACTCACTCAAATACGTCGTCATGCTCAATAACTCGTTTGTTTGTATATCTCCATAAGACACTGGACGTCCGGAATAATCCAACCACCATGCCCTTGCGATTTGTTTTGATCTATTTACAAAATGAACATTGGTTTTAACGTCTGCATCTAATGATCGGAGAAACGCCGTTTCGTTGCTAACGACCGGTTCATCCATGATTTTATGTGATGGGTCTTTCGCGAACGAACGGCTGTTTTGAAACCGAATTCTATAGATAATGTGTGCGGTTCATTTGACTCCTTAATTGTTTTGTTAAAATTACGAATACTTGCATATAAGTATAAAAAGTATTCACCAAATATTGTTTATCCGTAATACTGACACCAACCCTAAACTAACGTGTATGTTTACAGTATCTTAACATCAGAAAGAAATGCATACGGGTGTTTAGGACAGGGAGTAAAATATTTGAACGTGCATATTCGTAGCCTACTTTTTACCATTACATATAATATTCGCACTTATTTCATTGTTTTTGTGGGTTAATGTATGCCCTTCGGAGAGGAGCCGCTCAAATGCCAAATGGGCCGGCTTTTTCAGGGTAACTGATCCAGAAGAGCCGACTCACCAAAATGACTAGTCATATTGCTAGTAACTAGTGGAAGAAACTAGCTACATAGAAATCCCACAATAATGTAATTCTCAGAATTTACCAGAAGAGGTCGGTGTTGTTTGGCGAACGCACGCTTCAGCAAGGCACGACACTTGCGAACCAACGTGTTTCAAGTTCAAAAGTTGTGTTTGGTCTCAAACACATCCATTTGACTACAACATGAATGAATACATGAGAATTGACATGAGTACAAATGTATGCATTCCTGTAAATTCTAATAGATTGTCAATGACAAGGAGCTCATCAGTAACTGGGAATGTCGTTGATTGGTGTCACCCTTTGTTGTTCCAATCACTAAATTACACTGGTCACCTCCTGGGTTGAGGCAGAACAGTGTTATATGAACCTTCAAAAATAGGGTTTGAGGTAATTGAATCACAAGTCCAACAAAATTTGCGATCCATTTTATGTGTTACACATTTCACATCTGGAGCTAAACGCTTTCTTCATAATGATTCAAATGAGAGGTCCGCTATGACATCACAACGACCCAAAGGAAAGCAGAGAGCAGATGAGAGGTCCTCTATGACATCACAACGAGCCCAAGGAAAGCAGAGAGCCGATGTGAGGGCCTCTATGACATCACAACGAGCCCAAGGAAAGCAGAGAGCCGATGAGAGGGCCTCTATGACATCACAACGGGCCAAATGAAAGCAGAGAGCAGTTGAGAGGTCCTCGATGACATCACAACAGGCCTCCCTAATGGCACCCAGAACAGCAGTTAGTTAACTACATAGGCTCCAGGACGGTATTCTGAACATGAACATGTGAGCGCATTCTTCAGATTCCAGTTTACTGCTTTAGTACTTAGTGGAGTCTGGGAGACAGAGAGGGAGAGAGACAGGACGGGGAGAAGTGAGGAGACCGGGAGGAGAGAGTGAGGAGGGAGGAGACGGAGAGAGACAGGAGGGGGAGAAGTGAGGAGACCGGGAGGAGAGAGTGAGGAGTGAGGAGACGGAGAGCTTGTAATGCTTCACATCCTGAGCAGCAGTGAAAATAATCTCTCGGCATTCCCTGTTTATTTTCACCTGTCTTCTCTTCCTGCCCACTGTGTGTGTGTGCGAAAACATGAATGATTTGGGAGCGCTAGGGTCAAGCTGGGGTTAATTTCTGTAACGTGACCAATCAAAGAGTAGTTTCCGCTCGGGCTTTCCTGCCTCACACCGCCCCTAAAACACACAACTCTCTATTGAAAAGGTCTAGACAGCCAGACCAGACTGTGATATATATTTATTCACTTGCTTTTCGTTACCAAAGTCCCAAAGGCCACACTAGCCCTATGGGCCTCTGGCAAAAGTAGTGCACTACAAAGGGGTTAGTGCCATTTATGAAGAAGATATGCAATCCATTGAGGTCTGTCAAGTGTGAACTTGAACAGAATGGGACATAACACATTCATCCGGTATGCAGCCTTGAAAACACAGTGCCGACCTCCAGGGTTCACTGCTTAGGCTGCAGACGAGACAGGACACAGCCAAGTTCAGAATAGTAGACTGTTCTGTAAGGAAAGACGAGGGAAGCAGATCAAAGGACAAGAGGCGGGAGGGAATAAAGGCTCCTCCCTTTTCTCCTCCTGTCCTCTCCACAGTAGAGCTCCTCATTCGCCTCAGCAGGTGGTATGAACAGCCATGATTACAGAATGATTAGCTAAAGCACCAAATTCCTTCTCCATTACTCCTCCATGTCCCGTGTTAGTGGGTGTGATTCAACGTGCCAAACAGCTGCCAGTTGAAGTCATGTTACAAACTGCACATATTTCAAACCAATTTAATTCTCTGCATTTTCTTCGTTCTGTATTGTTAGCATACGTACATCCTATATTCCAAACTGTTTACGATGGACTACATTACATATTGTTTGCATACGTACATTCTATATTCCAAATTGTTTACTATGGGCTACATTACATATTGTTAGCATATGTACATTCTATATTCCAAATTGTTTACGATGTACTACATTACATATTGTTAGCATACGTACATCCTATATTCCAAATTGTTTACGATGGACTACATTACATATTGTTAGCAGAAGTGAACCAGGCTTGTGGAAATGGTGTGTTTGGGAGTTTGGTTCATTCAGGCATCGCTAGAATTAACCAAATAACAGCCAGTACCCCTTCTTGTCTGTGCTTCAGGAGGCTGTGGGGCTGCCAAGTCCTTGTTGTCACACCAAAAGCGTGAGTGTTGATGGGTGAGACGCTGTAAAACCCAATGGCGTTGCGCCATCTTTGTGATCCTTATCTCATTTGTCTAACAACATACCTCATCATACATATGGAGCCATACCACATCCCACCACACCTCACTATACATTACCTTACCACATCCAACTATACATTACCTTACAACACCTTACCATGCATTACCTTACCACATCTACCTATACATTTCCTTACTACACATCACTATACATTACCTTACCACATCTAAGTATTACCTTACCTTACCACACCTCACTATATATTACCTTAACACACCTCACTGTGCATTACCTTACCACACCTCACCAAAGGACACCTCACCGTACCACATTTTACCATACCTCACGTTAACACACCTCACAATACCACTCCTTACTCTATCACACCTCACTATACTACACCTAACTATATAACACCTACCACACTTCACCCTACCACACCTACCCATGCCATACCACACCCTAGCACACCTGACAATATCACACCTATCCACACCTCACCATACCACACCTCATCGTACCACATCAAACCATACAACACATCACCATATTTGGGGCTAGTGTGCTGGTAGATTGCAATGATGAACCCAGAATGTAAAAAAGTCAAACCCCAATCAGGATTTATAGTCATTTGTTTTAATAATACAATACAATACAGACGTATAAGAAAACATTTACGATGTGGATTACTTTCAAGCTCTTACGATATATTAGAGTTATGTCGCATTATCGTGTCACAAACAAAATATCAAACTCTAAATAGAAAAAAGAAACAAAAATGTACCTGTTGACTACAGCTATTATCGTGCTATCTAAAAAAAAATATGTGATCAATATTAGACAGAAAAGTGGTTTACAACACCAAATGTATTTAATTCTAAGTGTAAAAATAAACAGACTTAGTGTCTAAGATACATGACATTCATTCAAGAATGTTAACTTTAAGGATTTGAATACAATATACACAGAGTCTTAAGTTAGGGTTAGAATTAGGCTCCAGTGTCAACTGAAGACATACTGCAGAACGGCCCTGGTCAAAAGTATTGTACTAGATAGGGAATAGGGTATCATCTCTCCATAGAGCCCTGGTTAATGTAGTACACTACATAGGGCTTAACATGTCATCTCTCCATATTTCCCTGTTCTAAAGTAGTGTACTATATAGTGAATACGGTGCTAGTTATAATTCTGCTGTGTGTTTGAGTGTCAGATTGTTTGTGTATTAGTTAATGTATGAACTAATGAAGTATACCTAACATCTATACAACTGATCTGTCATGATAGTGAAGAGTTTATATGATATATTAGAAGGTTTGTGGTGTTATTTCTACTTTCTTTCAGAACTTCTTTCAAGTCAAGAAGGATTGGAGATGATTTAGAATGATTGGAGATTCTTTAGAAGGACAAGAGATGCCTTGGAATGAATGGAGATGCTTTAGAGAGACTGGATATGCTTTATATTGAATAGAGGTGCTTTAGAGAGACTGAAGATACTTTATAATGAATTGAGATGCTTTAAAGAGACTGGCGATGCTTGTAGGAACTGAAGATTCTGTAGAATGAATAAAGATGATTTAGAATGAATAGAGATGTATAAGAATGACTGGAGGCTTTAGAAGGACTGGAGATGCTTTAGAAGGACTGGGGATGCTTTATAAGGACTGGAGATGCTTTAGAAGGACTGGATGCTTTAGAAGGACTTGAGGCTTTAGAAAGACTGGAGATGCTTTAGAAGCACTGAAGGCTTTTGAAGGACTAGAGGCTTTAGATAGACTGGAGGCTTTACACAGATTGGCCGAGCCACTAGAAAGGAGGTGAATTCCTTTAAAGGATGACTAGCTAACATAATATGTGGCAAAACACACAAAACAAAATGATCAGGTGAACTGTAAAAAATATGTGGTGAGCTGTACTTGTGTGTGTGTGTGTGTGTAAGAGCAGCTGACCATATAGATTGGTCTATGATAGACAGGTAGGCAATATGATGTACTCTGGGCGATGGTAGTTAGCTATGGCCGCTTGGTGTGATGGTGTATTAGTCCAGTAAAAGACCACGCAGAATAGAGGTGATGGTAGCCAAGAGGGTTATCATGGTCGCCTGGTTGTCTGGGCACTACTCAAAGTCATTGCAGATACTTTGGCGATGTTTAAGCTAGCCCGGCCACACCGGCTGGGCCACAGCAAATGGTCAAAGCATCCGAGAGGGTTTTGAGTAGTCCGTTAAACCCAGACAGGGTGGTCCCAGACTTCATATCACGTAGTTGCTGTCAACCAGTCGGTTGGCCTCAGGTACGTCCTTCACCTCCTTCACAGAGGACATGTGCTGCTGAGGCTTTTGTTTTGGAGCAGATGAAAGGCGAGGAGTGTTAGGGGCATCCCCTCTGTACCCTGGGGTGGGGAGAAAGAAAGTCAGAGGGAGGGAGGGAGGGAGGGAGGGAGGGAGGGAGGGAAAGAAAGGGAGGGAGGGAGGGAAAGAAAGCGAGGGAAAACATGGAAAAGTATTGAACTTAATGATGAGTGGAAGTGGTAGGGGATGTAACTGACCATGTTAAACATCTTGAAAATGCAATTGCAACTCACTCTTATAGCAGTTGGCTTAAACTAACTGAACATTAAACCAACTCACTCTTATAGCAGTGGGCTTAAACTAACTCAACATTAAACTAACTCACTCTTATAGCAGTGGGCTTAAACTAACTCAACATTAAACTAACTCACTCTTATAGCAGTGGGCTTAAACTAACTCAACATTAAACTAACTCACTCTTATAGCAGTGTCGTCCGTGCCAGCCTTCCTTGCACTGGCACTTGTTAGGTTCCACACAAGTTCCATGGGCTCCGCAGCTGGGCTCACAGACAGCTGCGCACACACACACACACACAAAGCAGATATACATTTTCTTATAACAACAAATATGAGATTCTTTCAGCAGACAGGAGGGACCAGACAATAGTGTTTGAATGTTTCCCAGGTAAATGGAAATCATCACGATGCAAAAGGCAAACCGGTTAGGTTTAGGGTAAAGGGTACAGTTGGATTAGAGTTAGAATTAGGGAAAGGTTTACTGATTGGGTTTAGGGTTGCAGTTAGGAGTAGTGGTTAGGATTTGGTGAAAAGGTTAGGGTTAGGGGTGTGGGATTTAGAATGGGAACAGCATTTTGTCCAAAACATTTGTGTGTGTGGTTACTGACTAGACTTACCCTTAGAACACAGGTCGCCATTAAACCCCTTGGCACATTTGCATTTGTTTTTGCCAGTGCATCTCCCCCCATTCCTGCAGGGCTGGAGGCATTTACCTGCAGACACAGAAGGACATCAGTCCTTGGCAGAACACTGTGTACACCTGGTCCATAATGACTTTGTCCATAAAGCAGTTGGTTCTGCTTCATGAGCAATGGTGGATCAAAAGGTATGGTGATGTTAAACCCACAGGTAGTATGGTGATATTCAACCCACAGGTAGAATGGTGATGTTAAACCCACAGGTAGACCGGTGATATTCAACCCACAGGTAGACCGGTGATATTCAACCCACAGGTAGACCGGTGATATTCAACCCACAG
>JACXGK010006433.1:0-28793 GCA_016801125.1 Novumbra hubbsi
CACACACACACACACACACACCAAGGTTAGTGCTGTCTCAACACACACACACACACACCAAGGTTAGTGCTGTCTCAACCCACAGACACCTCAACTCCTGCCTGTTACCTGGTTAATCTTGTGGAGCCCGTCATTGTCGGCCCATCAGTCAGAAAACATGTATCAAGACACGTGTTCCTGGACTAAATCACTGCATGTCAGGGAGGAAAACCATGTCCTGAACCAACCTGTCTCCCATCCTGTCCAGGGTTCCGAGGCTGGTCGCTGGGGCCCGGCGGAGGTGAAGATGGAGGAGGGCGTGGGTGGAGATGTAGACGGCAGCGGCCAGCAGCACCAGTGGCAGATCAACCTTCTGGATCACATCGACGCCGTGCAGGACGAGGTCACCCACAGGATGGACTTCATTGAGAGGGAGCTGGACGGTAGGAAACGCCCCCCTCCCTGTGTTCCGTCAGCCCATAATCACCCGCGGCGATGTGAGGGGTTGACGTTGTGGTCTGTGTCCCCCTCAGTGTTGGAGAGCTGGCTGGACTACACAGGGGAGCTGGAGCCCCCGGAGCCTCTGGCCCGCCTGCCTCAGCTCAAAAACCGAATGAAGCTGCTGCTCACCGAGCTGGCCACGGTCCAGGAGATCGCCCTGTGCTGCTCCGCCTGAGGGCTCTGCCTGAGGGCTCCACCAGGGGGCACCACCGAGCGCTTTTGACGACCACGTCTGTAGGACAACAGAGCAACCGCGCTTTCTACGGCACGGGGGAGGGAGGGGGGGCGGGGGGGTGTCTAGGACTGATGATTTACCAGTCCCCTGTCAAAACCGAATCCGATTTAGACCAGATCTGGTTCACCGGATGCGAGCTTGGGCCAGCTTAGGAGGAATAACAGGATCATTGTATGCGGGTGCACTTACGTTCAGTGTTCTGTAGACTGGAGGGCCAGTCGGTGTGGGTGGAAGGCGGGAGCATGAAGGCATGCTGTACGGCGTCGCGGTCAGTGCGGTAGGTAGTGGAGTACGAGACAACATATGGGTTAGATGGTGCAGAGCGGCATCATATTAATGCTTGAGGTGTCATTCAGAGCTTTGCTGTCATGTACTCAACAAATTGCTGAACTGTACTGTGTATTCAAGACCTCACCTGAACGCTCTGCAACTGACAGAACACTTTCCATTAAGCCATATTTTGCAGCCTGTTTCCTTTTCTCAATATCGTACTTAGTATTTGATGGTCTCCCATTGCATAATGTTTGCTGATCATGTGGACCGTTTCACAGAACACAACCTTAATAAGGTTTTCAATGGGCAAATAAAACTATTATTATATAATGGCACTGTATAGATATGTACTTTCTGATGTCATACAGGGAATTATGTCAAAGATTGGCCTCATACACACTGTGTTTTTATTTTCCTCCTGGATCTGAGGTAGTACTGTTTGTGTTTGATTTACTATAACAGTATCACACAGTTAGAAGGCCAGATAAACTTCACAATTTGTTCAATTTTAAACAGGGTTTCTTTACAAAGCAAAATTTGCCGTTTGTTTTTTGCTACTGAACGTTTCTTCTCATTCCTCCCAGTGTCAACATGACAGCCAAGTGCCAGGTCATATATGATACCTGTGAAGGTAGTTAACGTTTAACTATTCAGATCATATTAATGGAGCAGTTTGATTACTTGACACGCAACCATTGGTTGAACAATGCCTGCCCGGTTCATCCAGTCAGTTAGGAACTCGACCGTGAACTTTGATTCACTGTCACCCTTTACATACCCCAAATATTGGTGAAGTCTGCTTCTCAGAATTCTTCGCTCTGTTCCCAGTGAACACTAGACCTGTTCGATTTATTTTGTCATTGTTTCACCTGTACTGTTCGTTTGGAATATTTTGTATTATTGTGTGTAAATACATCTGAATGTTATTTTCTTGCATTTGTATGGTTAACAATATCATCTTTAAACATAGTCCTCCAAAAAGAACCATACTAGTGTGTCTGTTTTTTACTTACAGATATGCTGGTGCGTAAATAAACTACAATCTCTCTCTGCTTTGGCTCAGAGAAAAATATCGTATGGTTTTGAAATAACAGATTTTGTTCTTTAAGCCAGAAGCTCTCTAGAGGGACCTCTAGGAGGCCTTGAGAAGCGGCCAGGAGGGCCTTGCGATGCTTCAAGCAAACAATAATGTCTAAAGATGCACCAATACCACTTATTTCAGACCAAGAACAAGTACTTATATTTGGGTATTTGCCAGTACCAAGTACTTAATAAGACAGTATGATGCTGCCATTGTATGGAGTGATGCTGGCTTCCACCTTTCGTACTTCCCATTGATCCAACGGCTCACTGGTATATCCAGGCACATTCCGGGTTCGCCAATTATAAGTGTAAACTCATTTAGACAGTTGACTAAATCTAAATGTTCTTTTTCTGTTTCTTACAAATATTTTCGGACATAAAACTTAAAGTAATTTATTTTCAGGTGCTGTTTCAAGATTAAATATGAAACAGAACAGAATGTCCATGTACCATTTTTTTTATTCGGTTATTGGTCAGGGGTTTGTACTTAAGAAAGACACTAAAGAACGGCAACATCTAATATGTGATTCATTTAATATTTCATTTTGAAAACATTAATAAAAAAACGTCGTTAAATAGCCTAGCCTTTCATACCCTGACACTGAAACTCTCATACATGCCTTCGTCACTTCATAAAATCTATCATTATAAGTAGTAGTGAAAGGTCTGTTTATTTTTCTCCATTTCTTGCTGATTCTTATATTTGTACAGCTGGTCTGGAAACACAAACTGAAAACGAGTTACATTTTTCGACTAAATATTTTTGATGTAGTATTTTGTAGCAGATTCACAGCCTGTTTGGAATCTTATACAATCATTGAAAATAGAACGTATTAATTCTAAGCGTATTATCTCCCCGAGAAATGGGTCAACACAGTGATAGTGTGTACATGTACATCAGTGTTTGGACAGCATCTTTTCTGTTAACCTCTTGGGGGCGTTCAAAATAATTTGTACTGCCTCCTGGTAGGCTATTGGCTGATTCCTTTACTTCGCTTGTCCTCGGACGTAATGTGTAGTTCCGCCCTGAAAGAGTGACATCGAAATAGTCCTTGGAATTGGAAAGCAAGCAGGCAAGGAAAACGTGAAGCACCGGTTGCCTATTTTACATTAATCTAGCCCGGATAATTTGAGTTGGCTCAAACGGACACGTTCTCAACCTAAGCGGTAAGTATAGATCAAGACAGCATTGTATCGGCTCGGCCAAATGCAGATGTGGCTATTGGTGTGGGGAGAATCCACCAGTTCGCTTCTTTATATGCTATTTCTATATCCACCTCCTAGCCAGTTCTATCGTAGGCCAATATTGTTTCACAGTCATCCATTATAGCCTGTCTTACGATTCTTCGGACTTGAAAACATTAGAACTATTAACTTAACTAGATGATGATTGCTTCAAAAATAATGTTAGGTTTGATCTGGGTAAATTGAACTGCATTGTTACTTTGTTACTGAACAAGCGTACTGTTCACTTCAATGTTGCCTTTAACGCGATTCATTGCTGCGACAGTAGCCCAGTAGAATATAATTTCCTGTTGAATATCTTACTTTTCTTGATACACACGTATAGGCTTTTCATGTGTGGCAATTGTTCAGATCTGCTGTCTCAACATCGCACGAATAAGAAGGCTGCTGTATGCAGTTGGTACATATTTCGTCACTTTGTCTCGATCCCTAAAGAAAAACGTCATTGTAACATCGTTACAAATCACGTTTTCTGCACATAGCATATTTGGTTGCTTGTTCGTGCTCAATACATGGATTTTTGCCGAACTAAACAGTCCTAACTTGGCAAGTCCACGCTGTGTAGTTGGCAACCAGTGGCATGCGAGATTACATTTTAATTCTTCCTATCAGCGGTCACCTGGAGAGGAGAACTGAAGGTCACACAGGTGTCGCTATAGGTGGTTGGATTCATGTGTGACCTCGGGGCAGGTGGTGTGACCTCAGGGCAGGTGTTAAAATTCAGTTGGTGGGGAGGGAATCTGTCTGAATGACCTCAACAATGTCCCTTGATCACCAAGTGGGAATGGTATTTACACAACAAACAGTGATACGGTTGACTCTTGTTGTCATTTACAACAGTGCTCCCATTCAAATATTACTTTAGTTTGTTTATTTTACTTTTGGATGTTGTTATCGAAATAGCCAAACGCCTTCTGATAGGAGGGAGCTGCAGTCCCACATGGTTAATTATCACTAAAAAAGAATGGCTTACCGATGGGAGTGTCAACAAGTTATTGATTTAAGCCAGGGTTGGGAAAGGTCCTTGCTGGGCAGGCCTAGCAGTATATTGTACATGCAGGTAAACAACAGTCAGACAAAATATTCCTCTATCCAAGTCCGGAAAGAGTGAGAGATGTGAGACTTGCACCCGAGGTAGAGAGATGCATGTCTGGAGCTCTGGCCACAGGGGATATGCACAATTTAATTAAGCTCTGCTGCCACTCAGCCAGTCACTTGGGTTTCCTCAGCGATCGCCTCAGCTTCCATATCTGTCTGTCAAGGCTAGAGGGCCAAACAAGGAGAGGAGCAATGCATTTTTTTTTTCACACCTCCAAGTTCCCACCACATTCATGTGTCACCAACCCAGCTGAAGCAATGCCTATCCTTCAGTGTTCTAGTGGTGACGTGCTCTAGCCTACATTATCATACAACTTGTAGGAAGTGTTTTGGATGTGACGTCTGCTCAAGCCTACATTATCATACAACTTGTAGGAAGTGTTTTGGATGTGACGTCTGCTATAGCCTACGGTATCATTCATCTTGTTGGGAGTGTTTGGGGTGTGAGGTCTGCTCTAGCCTACGTTATCATTCGTCTTGTTGGGAGTGTTAGATGTGACGTCTGCTCTAGCTTACATTTTCATACAGCTTTTAGGAAGGGTTTTAGATGTAAATTCTGCTCTAGTCTACATTATCATTGGTCACCTCAAACCGTGCATAGAAGGTGTTGAGCTGGTCGGGAGAGTGGCTTCAAGCTGGGCGTGATTGCTGTTTCCCCCTCTATGTACACCACATGCGTCCCGGGTCAGGGCTGTGGTCGGTAGACTCCAACTTATCCCTGTAGTCTCTGTCTGCATCTCTGATGGCCTTCAATAGGTCATATCTCAAAGCCTCCAGGTCCCTGGAGCTTTAGGCAGTCAGCGCCACAGACTGTCCAGGGGCTTACTGATGCCTTTATCCAGGTCTAGGAGGAGATCCCCTAGGATTTGGACAAAAAAAGAAATATCCTCCCAGACCTGGATCAGGGCATCAGTGAACTCATGGACCATCTTGTCTTGTTGCTTGCTGGGGTTGGAATCACTGATACTCAACGTCTCAGAGGTTCTCAATTGGATCTGGGGAACCTGACAGACCGTCAATGGCATCAATGCCTTCGTCGTCCAGGAACTGCCTACACACGCTGGCCATATGAGGGCATATGCACCGCTGCACCGCTGTAAGGTCTGACGATGGGTAAGAGAATTTAACCCTGGTTCCTAACAGCAGTCAGGGTACAGTTTGCTAGCACGTTGAGGTCTGTCCAAGGATATGCTTCCTCAGCCCATCGCCAAACCGGTCATGTTGGATGATGTTGCAGGCAGCAAAACATTCACCGTGTCTCCAGACGTGTCTTCACGTTAATAGATTGTTGTGTAATGTTTCCCTGGAGTCCTGTGGTAAGTTCTTTTCAGGACACTTGCAGGCTATAACTTTTCTTTTGAATTTGGCTACTTTTGGTAAACATTGCCATTTATTATAAGACTTGTCAAAGTATGTATGTATGATCTTGCCCATCAAGAAAATGGCCTTTTAAGAACTGTTCATCTGACACATGGCTTTATTCTTCTAGCTATTTCACAACTGAATAAATAAATTTTCCTTTCTAATGCATTATATGTTTATTTCTGTTTAGTATATAGTGATGTTATTTTTCATTAACGACACACTTTGATCTTTTTTCTCTGTTTTTGGGAAGACATTTGTTCTCCTGTGCTTCCAGTCTTTTTAAGGTGTTGTGGGTAAGGCTCCACTTGGGAGTTTTTTGCATGCTGATGTGGGTTTCGTTACACAAAACGCCGGAGAGAGATCGATGTCTGTGGTCGGGCTTCTCCATACACATGTACCCTCTGTGCATGGCTACGAAGCCAGTGAGGGAAGGTTCTAGATCAGGTAATAGATTTTTGTTTTTAAGTAATTGTATGACAATATCATATCAGTCACAATTGGACAAAGCAAATGGCCAATATGACAACATGGACACGCCAGTGATTTGAAATCTTTTTAAGACTCTGTTTCTGTGACTAGTGAACACAGATTTAGAGAAACACAATAGACTTACAACCAACACCCCCTGACTTTGTCTCACATCTACTCTAGTATTTCAAATCAACCGTAATGAAATATTGTGGAAGTGGCTAAAGAGATCACTCATTCACTGAGTGAAAGGCACTCTGGGAGATTGGGCCTGGCCAGTCTATTGCCTGCTTGTTAAGGGGCATATGTCTGCCAAAGAATATATTTCTGTGTACTTGTGCAGGAAATATCTGGCCTGTTCTATTTCACTTTAGTTTTTATTTACTGGACTTATTGTCCTCATTTATCTAGACCTTTTGGAAAGATTAGGACCGCTTTTTTACTTGGTTAAACCACACTCTGGTCGCTAAGCGGTTCAGATTGTTCTGATATGTCTCATGTAAATGATAATGAAATGGTAATTTTGTTGTCCTGACTTCAAAGTCAGGGCTGCGTGACGTGGTGAAAGGAACTTGTGGTTGTCAAGGGCACGGCAGGCCTCCCTAGCAACCAGGAGAGGATTGTCCGATGCCTTTCTGTGAGCGTGAGTTCTACTGGTCTCTGAAACAGCCAGCCACTGCTGTGTGATTGCTCTATCCGGAGATTTCTCAGTCATATGCATCAGTTTCTCCAATCATCAACCAATTCCGTTTGACCAGCCTGGTTCCAGGCTTGATTTCTCCATCTTTCATAGTAGAGTTCTATAGAAACCAAGGATTTGTTTGGTTTAAAAGGTGCTTGAAGGTGGCACGTTCGTTTGCCGCCGAAAGGAAAAACCGGGCGTACATTTCAGGGCCAAATCTCCAGGTTACCGGAGTACTGTTCTGGCGTCGTTTCGTCCAGTAACTTGTACACCGCTTATCACGAGTAGCCTGACGAGCTCTCTCCTCCACCACCCTCTCAGCCTCTATCTTGCTACCTGTCGATCTCCACCCTATCCCCCTGTCCTCCCTCGGCTCCAGCAGTCAGCAGTGGAATCCCCTAAAGCCACTCCGTAACCGGCGGTGTGGACAGGGCAGCCGGCGAGCGGAGCGGCCTCTATTAGCAGCACTCAGAGCAGGCGCGTCATCCAGCCCGTCCCGGTTTATTTATAGCAGGAGCAACGGGACTAGCGAGGTTTGCCCCACGTCGTAGATTTATCGGGAGTCGTCCATCCCTTGTCGTTCTGGGGTTTTACTTGCCCCTATGTCTTGTGAGGGCTGTGTTGGGTACTATTGATGTATTTACGACAATGCAAACACACTTTCATTTATAGAAGAGGGGGGTGTGTGTCCCCATTCTCAGATAAATCTGTTCATTGTCTTTTGGATGAACCTCCAGATGTTTTACTTGGCAGGAGGGTTTTTATTTGTGTAAGACTATTTCAACCTGGGGCTATAAGGTAATGGGAGAGACACCAGGACACTGAGAGGCAGAGTTACTTTGAAGAATCAAATCACGGAGCACTCTTAAGTGTTATTCATGCAACATAGTGCTCAAACAACCACATGACTTATACATGAACTTCCAGATGGACCTTGCTGAGTCGCTTAGGATGTAGGCTGCGCTGGGAACAAGGAAAGACGTCTTATATTTGTATGTTTGTATAGTGTATACACTTACTGCTTTTATTTTGATGTTTGAACTGTTTTCTAGTTTGCTATTTCAAGAGGAAGGGATTGTGGCGTCGCTTTGTGCACATTACAGACTCAAGGGCAGACATGTTTTTTCGCATTTAGTGTAGTAATATTAGCATCTGATTTCCCTCAGTGATGAATGGGTTTGTGTGGTTGTGCATGCATTGTCGCTATTGGAATCGTGCTAATAATGCCAACAGATTTGAGGTCTCAAATCAATCATGGGAAATGTCTTTTTTTAATCTCATAACACCATTAGCAGACAAAGTACCCCCGCAAGGAATAATGCAATAATTCTTTAAAAGCCCTTTAAGAGTAATGAGAGGGGTCTTGCAGTGTGTGTGTGTGTGAGACCTTGCCCGAATCCTTAATGAGTTCTGAGAGGGATGGGTCTCCCTCTTTGGCAGACTGATCAGCGTAGTCAGTGTTGTGTGCCAGTGCGGACTCTGATAATGAACTGAGCCTTGATCTGCTCTGACACAAACACACGCACACAGATGGAGATGTACAGGTCCCTGGCTTGAGAGTGGAGGACTTAACATTAATTCGCCTGGTAAAAAATGCCTAGTTTTTAAGTTATTGCTTGTGGGAGGGTCATGATATTTATGTCTCAGTTACAGTGTCCTCCACAATTATTGGTTAAGATGAGTAAAAAAAAAAAAAAACGAATCTACCTTTTGGCGAATTAGCTAGCTTAATGTCACACTGAAATCAAATGTAGTAAATGTATTCTTCAGCTCAGTTCACAGGTTTACATTGGGGTTTAGGTCCGGGGACTGAGAAGACTATGACAGGAGCTTGATTTTGTGTCCGGGTGAACCATTTTGTGTTGAGTTGTTTAGAATCGTAGTCCTGCTGGAAGATCCAATGATGACCCAGTTATAATTTCCTGGCAGAGGCCGCCAGATTTCAGATTTAAAATGTCCTGGTATTTCATGGAGTTTATGAATCTAGTTCCCTAAAAAGGTTCCCAGGGCCTTTGAAAGGGAAACAACATCATGGAACCTCCATACTTCTTTTGTTTATAGCCACCCTTCTATTTACGCCAAACCCACCTTGAGTGTTTGTTGCCGTAAAGCACATCTGGCCATAGCAATCAGTTCCCGTAGCCTCTCGCATACTCCTCAAGCTTACGCTGGTGGAGAAATGTTGGCATGGAAGTGGCGTCTAATGGTAGTTTTGAAGACCCTAACATGTTACTCTCCTCAGTAAATCTCCAACAGTGATCTTTGGGGATATTTTTGCCTGTCTTTCCACCAATTAGAGGTTGGATGTTTCTAATTTTCGTTAGTAATGCATTGTGTATTTGGCAGGCATTACTTCAGAGATCCAAAGTGATTGATGCATTATGGGAGTAGTAACTGTGTCTTTCATCCCCCACAATAGATTGTCACTGTCACCTCAGGAAGTCATAGCTGTTGCCGGTAAATAGGGTTCAAGATTACTTTAAATTTGGTACTTCAACAAGGTGTGTGTGTGTGTCTTGCGCTTTTCTGGTAAAGCATGTTTTTTGGTAATGCACAGCGCATAATGGGGTGTATGTGCACTGTGACAACTGGAGGAATACTGCTTGTCTGCTTGGTTCAGAACAAGCCCTCCGTGCTACCAGAGGGAGTTTGGCAGCACGGACAGTTTTCTGGGAGAGAAGTGTAATTAAGGCCGGCACATCAGGAGCTTGCTGCCTCTCCGGTCTTACATCGCAGAAAGATCCCGGGGCGATGTGGGTCGGCGGTTCTGAGAGCGAGGGGGAAAAATGGCCAAGAGAGACAACCCCCCCCCCCCCTTACCGGCAAGAGAAAAACCGAGCGAAGGGATTGGATGACAGCGTGGGACTGACACTACAGTTGTGTTGTTAATGCCCTGATGGGAGGGAAACATGTTAAACGAAGAGATTTCCCCTCTAAATCTCTTACCAAACGAATGGCCTGGGTTATAGCGTTAGGAATAATCTGGAACTGAGCCCTTCACAGCCCTGAAACGGAATTACACCCTGGGGTGGATTATACAGAGTGAGAGATGGAACAGCGCATGAGGGACAAAGCGCCAGCATGGAGCGACAGAGCCAGAGCTTTTTAGTGAGATGTTTCCTGTTGGAGCACATGACAGTTGTTCCTTCCAGATGGGGACAATGACAATTAGCACCACTGAGTCCCATAAAAGAAAGCAGGCATGGAATTAGACATGGCTTGTTTTTCTTGCCTGTTTTTTTGCCAACTAATCACACGAAAAACACTTCCCCAGACGTAGAGGATTTTCTGTTATATAATAGGGAATGGGTCATTAAAGTTATTTTTAAGTGAAAGTGGACGCCAAGACAACACAGACCGTCTTTTTATTTCAGCTTCCTGTGAGGGCCCTGTTCTGTAAGTCCATTAGCCTGTCAAAGCGAACATTAAGGTAGGTCAAATCAAGGTCGCCCTCACAACAGAATTGCTCAACTTACTTAACTCAGGGTCACAATGAAGACATTATGGTGGTTCAAAGTAGGATCACCATGGCAACGTGCATCTACGTTAACTAGGGTTCACTGTGGTGTCACTAGGCTAGATCCAATCAGGGTCACCTTGGCAACATGCCGGTTGGTGAAAGTCTGGTCAGGATGGCTAATACTAGATGGGTAAGCCTGTGTTTGCATTTCCATGACGGCCTTTAGGAAGGTAGAGATTAGGTCAACATGCCAATTCAAGGTTACAGTAAACCTGTTTTCCATGCGCTACCTCAGGGTCAGGATCGCGACGTTGAGTGGGTTGGCTGCTCTCCGAGGTGTCGGGAAATGTCTTCCATCCATCGATCAGCAGTGGCTGCCGACAAGACGTGTACAGGACCCCCTTTTGTTTGCGCGTCCCAGCAATAAGCATATGGTAGTAACAGCTCTCATACTATGACCTCCAGCCGGCACAAAGGAAATGTGTTCAGCAAATTAGGGGTGTGAATTGAGGAACATAAAAAATGTATATGCTTCCCTATAGGTATACAATTAACATTCCATCATGCTCTGTGGCATGTGTACAAACACCAGGCAGGCCTAGTTGGCTTTGATTTTAAATCCAGATGGAAAGGATCTAAGTGACTTCATAAAAGCGGGTTTATTATTGGGTTTCTTCTAAGATGACAATGCCCCCATCCACAGAGCACAGGGTCACCGAAATGATTTGGTGAGTGTGAAAATGTTATGAATCACATGCTATGGCCTTTGCAGTAACCAGATTTAAACTTCAACCCAATTAAACACAGAAAGAATATTTAACAACAATGTGCTAATGTGTTAGACCGTGCTCTCCACTACTGTCATCAAAACACCAAGTGATTGAATATCTTTTGGAAGAATGGTTTCCCATCCCTCCAGTACAGTTCCAGAGGCTGTATGAATCTATGCCAAAAGCTCATTGAAGCTGTTCTGGTGGCTTGTGGTGCACTTATTACTGAGACACTATGTTGTTTTTGCCTTTGATTTCTATTTTTCTTAGTTTATCTGTATACTGTAACCTAGGTAGTGGTAGTATTGGTGTACAAAACAGTCATATCAAGGGATCTGAATAAAACTGGCTGAAAATAAGACGTTCCTCAAAACACACTCTGAAAGCATGCGAGTGACCCAGCTGTTATGTGGAATAAGGTTTTGTGGTCGGCTGAGAACAAGACAAGTTTTTTGCCCAAAACTTTGGGCGTTGTGTGATTTTGTGTGTACAAAGTGAACATATTAAATGTTGAAATTGTGAAATGTTATTGTTTCTTAAAAAATAAATGGCCACTTTTATTGACGACAGCAAATTGTTTAAAAAAAGCTGGGACAAAAACTACAAGACTAGAAAGGTTGTTTAATGCAAAATAAAAGAACCTTGTGGAACATCTCGCAACAAATGTGGTCTGTTGACAACTTGTCAGTTACATGATTGGGTATAAAAATAGCATCCCAGAGTGGATGAGTCATTCAGAAGTAAAGATGAGAGGGGTTCACCACTCTGTGAAAGACAGCGTGGGCAAAAATGTCAACAATTGAATCTCATCATCTATGGTGAATACTACCGTTAAAAGATTCAGAGAATCTCTGTATGCAAGGGACGAGGCCGAAAACCAACGTTGGATTGCCGTGATCTTCGGGCCCTCAGGCGTCATTGCATTAAAAACTGACACAATTCTGTAGTGGAAATCACTGCATGTGCTCAGGGACACTTCTGAAAAGCATTGTCTGTAACCACATTTATGGATGCAGGAAAAAGTAAAACCTCTATCATGCAAAGAACCATACATACTGTAAACAAGATCAAGAAATGCTGCCAGTATGTATGGTTCTTTGCATGATAGAGGTTTTACTTTTTCCTGCCCCCAGAGAAGGGGGCAGGAAAAAGTAAAACCTCTATCATGCAAAGAACCATACATACTGTAAAGAAGATCAAGAAATGCTGCCCCCTTCTCTGGGGATAAGTTCATTTAATGTGGACTGAGGCGAACTGCAAAAGTGTCCTGTGTTCTGATGAATCAACATTTAAAATGGATTTTGGGAGTATAAGACACTGCATTCTCTAGGCAAAACAGGAGAGGAAACACTTGTCTTGTTATTAGGGAACAGTTCAAAAGTCAGCATCCATGGTGGTATGGGGGTGCATTAGTGCACATGGTATGGGTTTGGAGCAACATATGCTGCCATGCAGATATCTTTTTCAGGAAAAGCCTTGCTAATTTCCGCAAGACAATGCCAAACCACATTTTGCATGTATTGTAACAGCATGGCTCCGTAGTAAAAGGGTGCTAAACTGGCCTAGCTGCAGCCCAGACCTGTCATCCATTGAAAACATTTGGAATATTATTAAACGACAAAGAAGACCCCAACTATTGAGCAGCTGAAATACTATATCAAGCAAGTTGGGAAATACATTTCACTTTCAAAACCACAGCAATTGGTCTCTTCAGTTCATAAACGCTTGCAGAGAATTGTTTAAAGAAGAGATGATTCAACACAGTTGTAAACATGCCCCTGTCTCAACTTTTTTGAAACAAGTTGCTGGTATCAAATAAAACATGGGCAAAATATGTAATTAAGTAAAATGTGTAAATTGGTCAAGGTTTTGAATACTTTTGCAAGGCTGTTTGTTTGTGTGTGTGTGTGTGTGTGTGTACTGCTCAAAGGAATTAAGGGAACACGACAGTATAACATGAAGTCAATGAAACGTCAGGTACATCAGTTTGTCCAGTTAGGAAGCATTAGCAATTGTCAATCAATGACACCTGTTATGGTGTAAATGAAAGATCCAACAGATGCACTGGAGAGGCAACAGCAAGACAAACCCCAAAAAGGGAATGGTTTTGCCGTTGAAGGGCATCAAGCCAGCAGTAGAACTGATATCTGGAAGGAGGAACAGGACGAGCACAGCCAAAGCCCTACAACATGACCTTCCATGGGTTACTGGTGTGCATTCTTCTGATCAAACTATCAGAAAACAAACTCCATGATGGTGGCATGAGGGCTCGATTTTAAAACTTACCAACATAAATTAGCAAACCTCAATTTGGTCAGTTGTGTTTCCTCATCCCATATCTCTGAGTATCGTTTTTATGAATTTGATTGAGAGAAAGGCCTGAACAAAGACTTTGCCACAGTTAGCACAGTTTCTTGCGTACGGTAGGAAAAAGTCAGCATTCCAAAATAGAAGAACACGTTTTAATTTGGAGATGAATTTTATTTTGGAACGTCGGGTCGCCCTGGGCATTGACTCGCCCACTAATGGATGGATCCTTTTCTTGCTGCCTGCTTGTTTGTGTGCACATCCCTCTCATCCCCTCCTGGTGTTCATGTACGAGAGGACTGCTTGTGCTTTATTCCAAATATTCACATTCCACCACTAGTCAGGCTTTTTAGACGGGTCCCATCTCCTTGTACTGTGTCAGCGGTTTCCAGTGTTCCCTCTTCCCCCACCTTCCATATTTGTCCATGCACACAGCATGCGCTCGTTCAATGTCTGATGTTCTTACCCAAAGGCACTCTAATCCGAACACTTGCCTTGTCTGTCCACTTGTCCTCTAGTTTATCACATCTAACGCTCATTGGCTGGATAATGTGTATCTCAGAAGAACGGCCTGGCTCTTTAGATGGATGTGACCACAGGGAAGGAGTTATCGTTAGGAGAAGCATGCTGTTCCTGTCTCTATCTGTTCCCCCTTAGTTGTTTCTCCTCTCATTTGTCCCGATGGGCTTTTAGCTTAGAATAAACACTGCTGGCTTTGTCTCTATGGCAACCGCAGCCGAGGTATCTCGTTTGGATCTGGTAATCTGATGTGCTGATGTGGGTCGGGTCAGAGTGTTTACTGTAGTATCAAACTACAGTGCTGGGAGACAAGATGGTGTGATATAAAGGGCCAATATTCCACTGACCCCCGAGAGTTCTTAGTGCTATTATGAACCGGTTACAATGCAGTTTAAACAGAGAAGGCAATGTGATGTCAAACCTATGTTATACAGTCTAATACACCCTAGAATTCAGACAATCAGCATTGGATTCTAACTGCCTTGTATAAAATACTAATACATTTTGTTGTCGGTACAAGTCCTGCTATAATGACATGTTGCAGACATTGATTCATCTTTGATGTAACTTTGTTAAACTCATGACCGTACCCTGTTTCATAGAAGAATAAACGTACGTGCAGAACATGATATGCCTTGAGGGACTGAACATCCTGAATCATTTGGCTCTGCAAGCGTTGTCGATAAATTACTTGTGACTTTCCTGGGTGGTGATAGTGCTCAGGATGAGCTTGATGCTCTATTCCAATATACGGGTTTTATTCTAGTGAGGGTTTTATTCTAGTGACAAAATGATAAATGTTTGGCTGCTGATGAATGAATAAAAAAATCGCTAATAAAGGTAGACAGGCCTATGGTGAGATTTTGAGTATGCATGCCCAGACCAGAATGGGAATATGCTATTTTCAATGACAAGTCGTCGGTCTTGATCAACGGAAATGCAGCAAATTTAAACTGATCTACAACCCATCAGCCGGGTTGAAATTCATTATTTTTTGTAGATGGGTATGCCTGCCATCATTTAACTACAGTGTATTGAGGTTCTGGTCATGGACACGCTCCACATTTATACAAAATTGAAATGATTGAGCCATTAAGGTTTGTTTTTCTGGAACTTGAGCGAAGGCTGGAGGGCTGTAGTGTCACATTAACCTGCCTGGCTTTTGGGTCTCTGTCGACCTTCCCTCTTGAGGCCGAGTTGGCCAATTATCAGGCTAAGATTACATTTGGCCTTTGCCGCTGGGCCACTTTCCGCCAGAGGAGTTAATATGCTCTATCTGCTCAAGCACGTGGTATATTTGTTTTTCCTTTTCATTGTTTCTTATTAACTAAATGTGAATTTCTTTTAAGACTGAATTGTGAGCTTTGCTTGGCATATTCTTCTACCATAAGACCTGCTTGAATGCAATTTGGGCTGTGATTGGTGTTTAATGGGATGTCCAGTCTGGTCCTTGACGCCAGTTTTGTCTCACCACAGGGATACACTATATGGCATGGGACTGATGCAGTGCCCGGAGAATGTCAGTTGGGTAGTGGAGCGTTTCTGCTTGGTGGAGTTCCAGGCTATCCAAGTGAATCACCAAACATGAAGGTTATGTGCTACCTCAGCTCAAGGTTGTCTGAAACACACAGGAAGGGATTGTAGTACTGGAAATCTCATTAGTGGTTGTATACCCATGGCTTTTTCTATTGAAACCTTCCAGGTATTTGTACTGTTATGTTTAAGGTGCTTTACATTAATCTAGTTTGTTAATACATTAGTATTTTGAATCAGTGACATTATGGGATATGTTTTATTGCCTTTTGTTTAAAGCACCAACCTAAGGAAAGCCCAGTCTCTCCAGATCCTAAAGTTTATCCTCTCAGTAAAACGATCTGGCCTCCAGGTAACACGACACCATTTACCGGCCTCACCTTGGGGAGGTGGCCCTGAGGTAAAAGAGGGGCCTGATTCTGGCCGGGCTTAATAGTCTCTGTATACTATAGGACCAACCTGAGCTTTCCCTGGGCACAGAGACGGGGAGGATGCCCTTCAACCCACCAGCTCTGTCCTTATGCATCATAATGGCACTCGTGTTTAATGGTCTGTGTGTGAGAGTCCCATTGGAGTTCCCGGGGAGTTTTCTCCGGACACTGAGCTGTCCGTTTCTCTTAAAAAACAAAACAATGATAGACTGATGTGCTGTTAATAATGACCGCTCCCTTATTAACTAATAGCATGAAGCTGACGTGTGTGTGTGTGTGTGTGTGTGTGTAAATGAGAGAGAGCATGCATGCGCATAAGACACTGTCTCCACGCTCATTAATATATAAAAATAAATGTGGTGCCGTGTGTAGATCTAACCTGAAGGTATTCCATGCATCGCTCACAAAGCCTAATCCATTATTGTTTGTCAATCTTCCCTTCAGTGTGGCACAGAGTGACCAGACCAGGAGATGGATGAGCTACAGGACGTGCAGCTGACCGAGATCAAGCCTCTGCTGACCAGTAAGGTGAGAGAATGAGATGACCACATTCACACACACACGTGTCCGCACATGACCACATTCATGACCACGGTCTCACACATGGTACATGTGCATTATACACAAACATACCAAAGACTAGTGTTAGCCTTACATTACACGCTGGCAAACATGCAGAGGACTAAAATATTAGCTAAGCAATGTACACTAAGAGACATACAGACGGCTAATGTTAGCTGCTGCTTCCTTCTCCTTTTGTGACTACTGTGAACAGTGTCTGATTCCTTCTCCTCTTGTAACTACTGTGAACAGTGCCTGCTTCCTTCTCCTCCTGTAACTACTGTGAACAGTGCTTGCTTCCTTCTCCTCTTGTAACTACTGTGCACAGTGCCAGCTTCCTTCTCCTCTTGTAACTACTGTGAACAGTGCCTGCTTCCTTCTCCTCCTGTAACTACTGTGAACAGTGCTTGCTTCCTTCTCCTCCTGTAACTACTGTGAACAGTGCCTGCTTCCTTCTCCTCTTGTAACTACTGTGAACAGTGTCTGATTCCTTCTCCTCTTGTAACTACTATGAACAGTGCCTGCTTCCTTCTCCTCCTGTAACTACTGTGAACAGTGCTTGCTTCCTTCTCCTCTTGTAACTACTGTGAACAGTGCCGGCTTCCTTCTCTTCAGGACTCTGTAAATCAGAGTGAGCTATTTATAATATCAGCTCCACTGTAGTAAGGTTAGAGAAAAGGGTGGTGAAACATAAAATAACAGGAATAAAGAGAAGGGATATGAGAGAGGAGAGGCAGAAGGCCGAATAACTTAAACGCAAAATGGAGGGAAATATCAAGGTTCAAGCAAGCAGAACGTCCTTGTCTTTTTGTGAACTTGAGAGATTCAAATGTGGAGAAAGAAAGAACTCCAACAGATCAAAGCTTTCTTCCCAGCAATCCTCACGGACCACCCTCTCCACTGCAGGGTTTGGGTAAGCTCTCTGTGTGAGGGAAGTCAGCCTGTGTGAGGGAATTGACCCCAATTAAACCCGGAGGGGATTCCACTGTTCCAGACAGTTCCATGGTGATATCCTACTGTCACCTGTGACACAGGGAATCTGTTGATGTGTGGGCTTTGAAAGGGGGTGTTGCATCATACATCACGGCTGAACTGGTCGTTCATCACCTGACTGCTGTCTGGTGAGTTGGGCAGGCAGACAGACCGGCAGGCAGACAGTGGCAGTGTCATAGCTTATCTGAATGTGTTTATGGCTGACCTCTCACTCCACCTAGTGGCTAGACGAGGCCGCCCCAGACAGATTCACAGGAGCGCATACGGACACTGTAAAATGCAAAGAAAAACAGAATGCAATGATGTTCAAATCATTTAAACCCTATATTCTATAGAAAGTAGTTCCAAGAACACATTTCAAATGTTGATACTGAAATTTTTTATTGTTTCATGCTCACTTTAATTTGATGCCATCAACACGTTTAAAAAAAGCTGTGACCAAGGCCACAAAAGACTGGAAACATTGTGTAATGCTAAAAGACAAAACCTGGTGGAAAATCACACAACTAATTACATCAATTAGCAGCAGGTCAGTAAAATGATTGGGTATTAAAATATCACTCCGGAGAGGATGGTCCTATCAGAAGTGAGGGTGGGGAGAGGTTTACCACTCTGAAAGATTGCGTGGGCAAATGGAGCAACAAATCAAGAATAACGTATCGCAACATAAAAATGCTAAGAGTTTGGGGATCTCATCATCTACTGTACTCAATATCACCAAAATATTCAGAGAATCCAGAGAAATCTCTGAACACAAGGGACAAGGTCAAAAAACGATATTGGGTGGCAGTGATATTCAGGCCCTCAGACAGCACTGCATTAAAAATGGACACACTTCTGTAGTGGACATCACTGCATGGCCTCAAGAACACTTGAGAAAAACATCTGTGAATACAGTACTTCACTGCATCCAGAAATGCATGTTAAAACTTTACCATGCGAGGAACAAACCATTTATAAACAACATCCAAAATGCCAGTGCCTTCACTGGGCCTGAGCTCATTCAAGATGAACTGAGGCAACAAGGAAAACTGTCCTCTGGTCTGACAAAACAAAATGTGAGATTTAGTTTTTGGGAATCATGAACGCTGCATCCTCTGTGTAAGGACATCAGGGATATAATTGTAGACCTGCACAAGGCTGGGATGGGCTACAGGACAATAGGCAAGCAGCTTCGTGAGAAGGAAACCACTATTGGCGCTAGTTAGTCTCCCTCAGTCTGGGGCTCCATGCAAGATCTCACCTCGTGGGGCGTCAATGATCATGAGGAAGGTTAGGGATCAGCCCAGAACTACACGGCAGGACCTGGTCAATGACCTGAAGACAGCTGGGACCACAGTCTCAAAGAACCGTTGGTAACACACTACGCCGTCATGGATTAAAATCCTGTAGCGTGCGCAAGGTCCCCCTGCTCAAGCCAGCGCATGTCCAGACCCGTCTGAAGTTTGCCAATGACCATCTGGATGATCCAGAGGTGGAATGGGAGAAGGTCATGTGGTCTGATGAGACAAAAATAGATTTTTGTTGGTCTAAACTCCACTCGTCGTGTTTGGAGGAAGAAGAAGGATGAGTACAACCCCAAGAACACCATCCCAACTGTGAAGCATGGAGGTGGAAACATCATTCTTTGGGGATGTTTTTCTGCAAAGGGAACAGGACAACTGCACCACATTGAGGGGAAGATGAATGGGGCCATGTATCGCGAGATCTTGGTTAACAACCTCCTTCCCTCAGTAAGAGCATTGAAGATGGGTTGTGCTTGGGTCTTCCAGCATGACAACGACCCGAAACACACATGCAGGGCAACTAAGGAGTAGCTCCGTAAGAAGCATCTCAAGGTCCTGGAGTGGCCTAGCCAGTCTCCAGACCTGAACCCAATAGAAAATCTTTGGAGGGAGCTGAAAGTCCGTACTGCCCAGCGATAACCCCAAAACCTGATAGATCTGGAGAAGGTTTGTATGGAGGAGTGGGCCAAAATCCCTGCTGCAGTGTGTGCAAACCTGGTCAAGAACTACAGGAAACGTATGATCTCTGTAATTGCAAGCAAAGGTTTCTGTACCAAATATTAAGTTCTGTTTTTCTGCTGTATCAAATACTTATGTCATACAATAAAATGCAAATGAATTACTTAAAAATCATACAATGTGATTTTCGGGATTTTTGTTTTAGATTCCATCTCTCACCATTAAGTGTAAAAATTACAGACCTCTACATGCTTTGTAAGTAGGAAAACCTACAAAATCGGCAGTGTATCAAATACTTGTTCTCCCAACTGTATACTGGTTTTGAAGGACGTAATGCTGCCAACCAGACAATGTCTTTGTCAAGGTAGGCCTCACCTATTTTAGCAGGACAATGACATTGCACGTGTAACAACACAATGGCTCCATAGTAAAAGAGTCTGGGTGCTAAACTGGCACAATAAGATTTTATTAAATCATTGTTTATGTTTTAACTTTTTATGGAGGCTGGGTTGTATTATAATAATTAAATAAATCCACATAATTTTACTAGAATTGTACATTATACCATTCCCATTTATAAACGTAGTAAATAAGGTATTCTAATTCATGAAAAGTGCATTAGAGAATAAATAGGAGAATTACTGGAGCAATTAAACACCAATTTAGACAAAAGCGCCATCAGCCAGAATGGGATATTTTAAAGCAATGGCTGACCGATTATATTGGTGCATCGCTATGACCAAATTCTCTTGAATGTGCCTTGAAGGCTCTATTGTCTAAGGCTAATGTTAATGCTAAGTCAGCGCTGCCCGTTCTTCTGCAACAGTTAATCAAATTAAAATATCTACCGTACAACCTCTCAAGATATGTGTTTCTTTGTCTTTTCTGTGCACTGGACAGACGGTAATCAGAAGATAGGAAATAGACATACTGTGCGTGAAAGAATATCCAACCCCTTAATAATATATTTTTCTGTTCTCCTTTCTCTCAGAACTCACGCAACTTCCAGGACTTTGACTGCCAGGTAAGTGTGTCCAGTTCCATTTAAATGGGTTCTGATTGTTCATGGTGTATTTTAAGGATCTTGTGCAGTAATGTGAGTAATGCAATGGTTTGTTATCTTAGCTCCAGTTAAATAAGGGAGCATGTTCTAGTCCACTAACAAATGGCAATTTGGGGAAAGGCGAACATCGCCTCATTCTTAAGCATAGCAGTTTCCAGCCCTGCTGTGGACTGGACAGTGATAGAGTCTTCAAATAGGGTTAGGGTTTGAGGATCCCATTTTGTTTCTGAAGTCGTGCCCATGGGTAGTTATCTGTTTCGATGTATGATGATCTATTATGTTTAATGTCCAGATTTACTATTGGTTTTTACTTGGTGCTTGTGTAGATAGTAATTGATCATGTGACTATTATTTTGTCAAACGTGAACATCTAAACCACCAATGTGTAGCACTCAGATGGGCTGGGATGAGCAAAATCCTCTGTTGAATTAAGAGGGTGAAGATGGGAATAGTGCCAGGTTGGACACTTACCCGCCACACCAGGGTTAACATCCCTACTCATATTATACAGGCCTTGTAATTTCTATTGAAGAATCTGTTAAACGTCCAATCAAACAGTCAACGCCCTACACAAGGCAATGTCCTGTCCACTACTCTGGGGTTCACTACTCTAGGGGTAAAGCGGTGTGTTAAGTTGGTGTAAAGCCCTGTGAGGTAGATTCTGCTCTAGTAAAGTTGCTTGATTCTAACGGCAAACTTCTCTCTGGGACGACAGAACGGGACTCATTGAACCCTACCAATCTGAAGCTCTGAAGATCAGCATCTCCATTACACAGCCAATCACTGCTTCCCTTCCATGTAACACGTGAGAACAAAGTAGTGAGATTTCCATGTACTCTATGTCAGATTCATCCATGTGGTTGTGGGGCCGTGTGGTTTCTAAATCCATTCCAAGCATTCAGATGGAGCGACCAGTGAGAGTTATAATTGGCCTGTATACATGTAGTCGTCAGTGTATCTGAGGATTCGGTCTGTGCTGAGGCTTGCGCTGGCCGCTCGGTTCTGCCCCTCCCAGGGGTTGTGAAAGGGTTAAGGCCGGTTCTCCCAGCATCCTGCAGTCGTGCCGGGCGCCCTCCAATCCGCCCCGGGCTAAATATAGCTTCCGGAGTGTGGTGGCACAGCACTGGGGCGTGTCCTCCTCCACCATGTGGTTGGACAGTGTTGCCGTCTAGCCCGGGACCGGGGTTTTGTGTGTTCCCATTGGTCAGGGACACTTACTGGGGTATTTCAGAGCAGCCCTCTTGCCATTGGTCATCCCATTGCGGTGGTGTGCATGTGAGAGGGTGTGGCCGAGGTCTTCGATCTCCATAGTGACACCGCCACGTTGTCCCGACCTGAGGACGTCTCTCCTCATCGAGAGGAGGAGGTGCCCACTCAATGTGTCACTCCCCCCGCCCCAGGGCGCGCGCGCATCCCAAAGGTTTCCGGAATTCGGGAAACAAAATGGCGAGGCCTGAAAGAGGCTATGTTTTTAAAAAAGGAACGTTGCGGTCTAGCACAGCAGTCTTGAGGGAGCAACATTGGCGGAACGGGATGCCTCGCTCAGTTTAATGTATTCCTCCTCAGGTCTGGCTAAGACAGTGGATGGCGCAGGGCTGGTTTTTTATGTATTGTTCTCCGAGAGGATTGCAAGTCATTCCTGCAGGCCCCCCTGTGGCTGTCTTATCATGTTTGGCCCAGGAGAGGGTGCTGTTAGTCCAATGCGGTGTTACACGATGGCCTCCTCCTTGTTGTAAAAGGGGGATGATGGTAATAGTAAAACATCAGTCGCATTGTTTTAAATGTGTTTTGAAAGAAGTAAGTCAGTGTTCATCTTAAGAGACTATACCTGCTCTGTCTGTGTCTGTCCGGTTCCTTGGAGGTGGAGGCCAGCGCCTGTGTCCGTATGTCTCACTGGCAGGGGTGCGAAACAGTCCTCTAAATGGCATTCCGGAGGGACACGGTGGAACAAGAACCGGAAACAAGAACCATGTGCCAGAATTAAAATGGCGGTTGTTCTTTAGTTCGAACGCGGCTTAGCGCCTCAGGTGGCCGTTCAACAGATCATTGATCTCCTGGTGTCAGAGACACCTCATCGCTGTCATTACACCCGTCTTGGTGTGCTTGAGTGGCGTGAATCTCTCCCCGATCCATGACTTTGTGTGCATGTGGTGCCCCCTGGGGGCGGCAGTGGGAATAACGACTGTAGAACACATGGCGGTGCTCTGGCTTTCCTCCCGTAGTTGCTAGTGGGGATTCTTGTCTGTCGTCCCTGAGCGACCACTTCCCTGTCGTCCCTGAGCGACCACTTCCCTCGAACAGTGACCTCTGATGTCACCAATAAGGACAAGACCTTGACAGTATCCGCAGCCTTTAAATGCACCAACAAAATAACTATTGACGTAGCTTGTTTTTTTTTTTTTACAAGTTTGAAGCAAGTGAAAGCACCCAATTGGTAATTTTCCAGCTCCCACTTAATAATCACAAGTTATATTCAATATATGAAGTGTCTATTAAGTGTAATACAGAACACACGAAAAGTACATCAAATATTTTACAGCTAGGGCAGAATTTTGACATAAATTGTAATATATTACATGCACATATGATATCCTACTTTTGGCAGATGGCAGTTCTCAACATGCAACAAAAAAATCCTAAATTGCCACTGTGGGTTTACTATTATTTAACATCACTGCATGTCATCGCAATACGTTATTACAGTGTAATCTTTTTCAGACTCTTGCACTACTACTGTGCACTTTTGTAGCCCATCTTGGATTTACATTTGGTTTAAAGTCATTTAAATAATTGCAGGGTAATTACTGTAGTCAAGGGGGTTGATTAGACCATTGAATGTTATTGAGGAGACAGGTTGGAACATTCGAGGCCGAGAATATAACATTATATTCTCTCTAAACTGACCTGCCCATTAGCCCCATCCAAAGCTAGACGTTTGGCCTCACAGATTTCTTCATCAAGCAAACATTTCACTGTAACAAACGTTACATAACATGTACGGCATTGAAACACATTGAAGAGTTTGTCCCTTAATGTGACGCACATTAGAAGACCAAACATCGTAATTAATCCATTGAGTGCTGTTGGTCTTAACACCTGGTTTTTGTGAGTGGGTGGGGCCTTCTTTGACCTCACACCTTGTATGTCCTCTCCTCTGAGAAAGCAAATGGGCTCATTGGTGTGAGAATAGGATGTCCTACCGAGTTGAGATGCCAGACAACGTTGCACCTTCCACAGACTTTACAAAACACATCTTTCATTAGATGACATTACTGTGTAAAGTCAATACTGAATGCCCTAGTTCCTGGAATGTCCTCCGTTTATAAAACCAAATTGGCGCAATCAAAGCCTGAGATCATATTGATATTCAATACAGAAATCTTTCCCCTCAGAGCCTAATATAGCTTTGGAGTTTTCACTTCCCGGTCTAGTCTATTGCTGTGGAAAAAGACGGGTTTCCTTTAATACGATTAGCCTAGTTTCTCATTGATGTCCGTCACGCGGTTGAAGTTGCTGCCGTAGAAAGGGATTCTGTGATGTCAGGGCTTTGTTGCCTCTGAGCGAATCAGTGGTCAGCATCCATCTGGTTGTGTCTGGAAGACCCGGCCCCTGACGTTGTCAAGGTCTCTTGTTTGCGGGCAAAAATCCACTTTTCCCAACTTATGCTTTTCCATACTTCTGGTTTACCTGCGCTAACTAGTTAGTTTACTAGGTATGCCACTTTGTGAAAATGAATCGTCCTACAAATAGACAGTCACATGACGTGCTAAATGGAGCAGGCTGACGGGCATGAAGACATTATTGTTCTACTGGATATTAGAACAAGAGGTGACCTGAGTGACTTTGATCGTGACGTAAACGTCTCCCCCCCAAGCTTGACGTTTCCAGGAACTCGCAAACCGCGGTCCTCCTGAGCTTTTCACAACCAACAAGTGTGACAGCCTGACCCAACTTGCAAGGCATTTTCGATGACAAAATGGCACTTGGTGAGCGTACTCTCAGGATTGGCTGAGCCAGGGGGTGGGATTAATTGTTGCGACAAATAGAACAGACGCCCTCCAAAAGTATTGGAACAGTGAGGCCAATTCCTTTATTTTTGCTGTAGACTGAAAACATTTGGGCTTGACATCAGAAGATGAATGTGAGACCAGAGATCAACGTCTCAGCTTTTATTTTGGAGGGCACGGTATGCCCCAGCCGAGAGGCTTCACCTCCTTCCCTTCAACATCATGCTATATGTCGGTGTGACGTCACCGCACTGCCTGCTTTCATCCAAACCCCCCCGTCTCCTGCCCCCCCCCCTCATCCCCCTCCCCTCTGTGTTCTCCTTTAGCCCAGCCCCCTTCTGCCCACCTGACCTGCTGAAATCCAATTAGAATCGCAGCCACACAGAGCTGGATGCACTGTGCTTACCAAGCCCAAACTGCAGTCTCATTATCCTTCTCCCACTCTGTCTTCCCCCTCTATCTCCCCCCCTCTCGTTCACTCTCTCTCTTCCTCTCTATCTCGGCATCTGTTCCATCCCTCCCACTCTCATTCAAAACATCCCATCTCCATTTGTCTTTGGGTCTTCACGTCTCTCACTCTGTCGTGGTCTAACTGGTGCGGCTAGTCTCTCCCCCCTGGCTCTCTGTTTCTCTCGCTGCCTCCCTCTCCCTCCTGCCCTCTCTCTCTCCCGCCCTCCTTGTGGAGATCTTTTAAACGCTCCCTGCAGCACACTCCTCCACCTACGAGGGAAACATGTCCGCCATTCTGGACCTGGACCAGATTGCATGCTCTGGGAACGGAGTGGTGAGTGCGTCTTACTGGAACACCTAACTGGATTTAGATTCAGGGCTCTGGTTAGGGGAGACCCTGTCTCTCCGGGGGAGGGTGGATGGATCTGGCTGACTCCTCACGACGGACGGCTGAGCTATTTAATTATGCCGAGCTCCGTTTATGAGGGTGGACCGTGCCTGTAAGAACACTTGGTATTCTAGTGTGCTTGCACTAACTGCTAAAATGTGCTGCTGTGTGAGCGCGTGCCTGTGTGTGTGTGTGCGCACGTAATTGACGCAAAACGCTGCGGTTATTTCCTTGTGTGTTTTGTTGCATTTCAGTGTTGTGGCACGGAATAGTCACGTGCACAAGTGTTCAGGATTCTGGCCGTGTTGGGGAGTCGACTGACTCTGCCTTTCTCACACATCCCATATGCCGCATGTTGAGTCTGTCGGAGCGCGGGGACAGAATGGCTGTGTCCTCGTTGTATGACCCAGTACTGGACTGGCCTCATCACACCTGTCAGTGTGTCAGGGTGAACTGCCACAGTCATGTCCCGCAAGGCCTTCGCAGGATAAATGTTGATTTTTAACACGTGACTTGAATTGATTGTACTCTTCATATATGATGTGTGTGTGTGTTTAATGCAAGCTGTTTTCATTGGGCTGTCACTTCGGCCCGGTGACCCTGTGGTGGTGATTGACGCCGTGCCTCCCAAGGCCAGGAGAGGAGGCTCAGTGGGGGGGGGGGGGGGGGGGTAAGATAGACCGAGGAGACAGACGGTAGAAGGAGGTGAAGCATGACATGCGCTCTCAGTTCACGCCTCTCCTCACCTCTCTCGACGCAGCCCGTCTCCTGCCCTGCTCCCCCTCCTCCCCCGCGATAACGCCCCCGACCCCCACCCCGCAGCCCCGCCCCAGCTCCCTGAGAGAGAGAGAGAGAGGAAGGGAGTGGACGTGCAAGTGTGTGTGGAGAAAGAGAGATGGCAGGCCTTGAGCGAGGCTCACTCCCAGATCGGAGGCAGGACACGGGGCCTTCAGAGCGCCGTGTTTACCAGGAGAAAAGCAGTCCCTCCCGTCCGTCTGGGCCGGGCCGTGTCCTCTCCACCCTTCCCTCTCTCGCGTTCTGGGCTGTTCCTTGGCCCCTGTCTTGTTTCTGTCACTCACGTTTCTTCTTGCCACCAGTTCCGCTCTTTCATTGGCCTCCGTGTTCATTTATTTGAGCCATCGTATTTCTTTCCTCCCACACGTGTCTGTCCTTGACCCTAACATCTACCGCAGCCTTGGGGGAAAGGGTTGTTAATGTCAACCACAACGGATTGATACCGGCGGCATTTCCAGGATATTCAGCTGTTTTTTTAAATCATTCCTGTTTAAACAGTCACTTTTTTGTATGCTAGTTGAATGTGAATATGAGTGAAACCTGAGAAGCAGGTATTGATCTCCGTGTTGCAGGTTGGTGTCTGCGTTTGCTCTGCTGTTTGCCTCTCCACTCTGGTGGTTAATTTATGAATGTACTCGTCTCTGTACTTCTGTCTGGCCTGGCTCCACGATGATCTTATAAAGGTTATGAAGCTGAGAAAAAGGTGTGCGTCTTGTGGAGATGTCAGTCGTGAAAACGGCCACCTTTGTCCTTGGAGCCACCTTGTATAACCTTCACTTCTAACTAGCAGTATCCTTTCTGAAATGTAAAATGGTGCCTGCTGCAGTTTTCCCAGCTCTGAACAGGCTCCCCTCTCTCTCTTCCTTCCTTCAGTTCTTCCTCTCTGGCTTTCGCCGCCCTGGCTTTCTCACTCTCTATTATGGATGACCTGTGGGCTCTGAGACAATACGCGCACTGGGTGCAGCCCTCCCTCAAGCTGCTGAACACACTCTCCCCCCCGAACGCCGCCACTCTCCCCCCCGAACGCCGCCACTCTCCCCCCCAAAAGCCGCCACTCTCCCCCCCGAACGCCGCCACTCTCACCCAGCGTTCACATGAAGCGCTGATCCGGCGTCGTGGTTTGGTGGAGGGGGATGTCAGCGGGAGGCTGCAGAGGTCCCGGTCTGCAGGGAAACGCTCTGGTTCCCCGTTCTGTGTGTTGCATCACTTCCTGCATCACATCACAGTCAGAATGTGATGAAGTTCAGAAAGATGGCAGGGTATTTGCCTGCTCCACTTTCCCTGGTCCCCCAGATTATAACGTGACTTCTGGCACATAGTGAATGCACTTGACTTCATATTCCGCCTGTGTTGTGTTAGCGTTCCGATCTGTGTGGTTTAAGGGCTCCGTTTCCAATAGAGAAAGGAAGCTATTCAGTGTGGAGAGCACAGCATGGACCGAAAACGGGCAGTTTCAGTTTATCCAAGAGCTATTCCTACCTACTGTGGCAGTTTTCTGAGGGGGCGACGGCTGTGGATTTTTGCGCAGTCATACGTCGGGAAGCAGTGCATTTGTAAAGGGAAGGAGCACATGCTCTGCCCCACGCTCGTTCTTCATTCCTCCTTGTCCTGTTTAGAAGGCCACTGGAGCGGGCTTCAGTGTGTTCATGTAGTTACTCTATTTTGGATGTCTGAGGTATTTGTAAGCTATTGCAATAGGATCCCGTAGTGGTACTCCCCTCTTCACCTCTGTGTACACGCATAGATTCCCCCACTGTCAATGGAAGCCCTCAAGAGGAAAAGTAGGGAGTGTGACTCCACTTTCCTTACAGAAAATAGACCAACCCGTCTCAGACGGATGAGTCACTTTTGCGTGGAAGGAAATATTAGACACGGCCAGACCGGGGCGTAGGCGGGGGGGCGCCACCTTCTGCACATTTTCTCAGGACTCATCCCGTGTTTGCACGATACGTGTGAGATTGACTAACAGATTGACAGCTAATCGACCCGTAGAAAGCAGAGGCTCCGTCCGGGTCCGCCAATAACTTCTACCCCCCCGCTGTGCGAGTGCGTGTACAGAACCCTGACACGTCTGTTCTCCTGACAGGAACATGACATCGAGACTCCCCATGGCGTGCTCCATGTGACCATGAGGGGCGTTCCCAAGGGCAACCGTCCCGTCATCCTCACCTACCATGACATCGGCCTCAACCGTGAGTTCCGCCTTTAATGCTCAACAGTTGGCCGTAAAACATGGAGCTACAATGTGGGCCGTGGATTTGTTGTGGTTTTCCTGGGTTCACTTCCCTGGGATCTCTAACCGATCTGTCTGTGATCGTTTTCCGCTTTGTTCCCCGTGCCGGGCAGATAAGTCGTGCTTCAACACCCTGTTTAACTTCGAGGACATGCAGGAGATCACTCAACACTTCGCCGTGGTCCACGTTGACGCCCCCGGACAGCAGGAGGGGGCGCCGCCCTTTCCCGCTGGGTACCAGTACCCCACCATGGACGAGCTCTCTGAGATGCTGCCCTCCGTTATGACCCAGCTCAAGTGAGTGACACGGCCCTTGGGACGCCGGGGGATGTGGTGGCTGCGGGGGGATGCGGTGGGATGTGGTGGCTGCGGGGGGGATGCGATGGGATG
>JACXGK010006434.1:0-28782 GCA_016801125.1 Novumbra hubbsi
GTTTCGGTTTATTCCTTCAACAGTCACAGATCCTCGCGTATCAGACGCGTAACAATAATAACAACAAGTACTCTACGGTACGTATGTTGGTAATTCAGCACAGAGCTGCACACACTCAACAAGTAACAATCACGGACACGGAGACTAGAAACACAAGGGCTTAAGTACTGCGGTAACAGGCAGCACCTGTAAGGAATCAATGTTGTAACACATTAGAATTGAAACAATTAATTCATGTTAATGTTATTACCATTATAGCTGCACCCTACTTTTATATTGATTGAGGATCGTATACAAGACCAAGATGGCATGCTAAATACTACCAATAGCAAATTGCGATAGTAAAAAACTATAGATTTTTAACCAGCCCAAAAAAATATGTCTGGTAAGCCAAAATACTTTTAGCACCACCGTCAGGCTGATCAGCTTGATTCTTTGCAGAGGCCTTCTTACCATAGGCCTGAACCCATATTCTTAGTTGGTTAGCAGTAGGTCTTACTATATTGCATTAATTAGCATTTTTATTGAGACCACGCCCAGTTTTTTCATTGGCAAACAAATCCTTATACTAAAGCTTTAGACAGATATTTTTGTCCCAATATGCTATATACCGAGTGGTGTGAAGAGAGGTGTAGTGCTCTAGTTAAATACTTTTTTGTGTCTTTTTAAAGACTCTCTAGTTAAACTTTTTAGCGCTTCATTTTTTCCACATTTGGTTATGTTACAGCTTTATTCCAAAAGGGATTCTATTATTTTTTTCAAAATACTACACACAATTCCCCATAATGACAAAGTGAAAAACATTCACAGTAATTTATTTTTATAGATTAGCAAAAATTAAGAACTAACATATAAACATGTACATAAGTATTCACAGCCTTTACTCAATACTTGGTTGAAGCACGTTTTGCAGCAATTACAGACTCAAGTCTTTTTGTGTGATGCTACAAGCTTGGCACACATATTTTTTCTGTTCAATCAGGTTCAAGTCTGGGCTCTGGCTGGGCCACTCAAGGACATTCACAGAGTTGTCCCAATGCCACTCCTTTGTTATTTTGGCTGTATGCTTATTTTCATTGTCCTGTTGGATAATGAACCTTCGCCGCAGTCTGAGGTACAGAGCGCTCTGGAGTAGGTTATCATCAGTGATGTCTCTGTACATTGCTGCATTAATCTTTCCCTCAATCCTGACTAGTCTCCCAGTTCCTGCTGCTGAAAAACATCCCCACAGCATGATGCTGCCACCACCATGCTTTACAGTAGGGATGGTATTATTGGCCAGGTGATGAGCGGTGCCTGGTTTCCTCCAGACATGACGCCTGGCATTCAGGCCAAAGAGTTCAATCTTTGTTTCATTAGACCAGAGAATTTTGTTTCTCATGGTCTGAGAGTCCTTCAGGTGCCTTTTGTCAAACTCCAGGGAGCTTGTCAGGGTTCCGCCATGACACCGTTCCAACTCGGGCCCTAGCGCACCCTCTGCAACTACAAGCACCAGTCACTAAGCACCTCAGTCACCAACCACACACACCTGTTCCCCATCACTCCCATCAGTGGCCTACAAGCACCCCAGTTCCACCGGCTCACTGCCAGTACAAACAACGTAGTACATTTGTCTTTTAGTTACGGTTCCTGCATTACGCAACTCATTCTTTAGACTTCTTAGTCTATTTAAACCAACAACCGCTCGCCTCGTCCGAGCACCACCCTAAGCGCGTTATATCCGAGCCCTCTTCAACATCCACTCATCCTGCCATCCCTGTCCTACCCATCCTTCATTTCCTCAGTTACTTTGTGCACTTGGGTCCCATCCTCGCTTACGCGACTCCAGTCTTAACAGTGCTGTCATGTGCCTTTTACTAAGGAGAGGCTTCCGTCTGGCCACTACCATACTTGCTTGATTGGTGGAGTGCTGCAGAGATGGTTCTCTTTCTGGAAGGTTCTCCTCTCTTCACAGAGCAATGCGGGAGCTCTGTCAGAAGGACCATAGGGTTCTTGGTCACCTCCCTAACTAAGGCCCTTCTCTCCCGATCACTCAGTTTAACAATAAATGCCAGGAAACACAATAGGGCTTCAGTGCCTTTGCTTGCAGTATCCCTAGTAATAATGAATGCCAAGAAACACAATAGGGCTTTAGCGTCTTTGCTTTGAAGCCCCATTATGACACAAGAGGGCTTTGGCGTTGTTGCTTGCTGAAACCCTAACACTAATAATAATATAATAAATAATAATAATGAATTCCAAGAAACACAATAGGGCATCAGCAAATATCTGGTGAAAGTCTTCCTTCTTCAAGGATCTTGTTCTCAACTAGCCTACCTGGTTAAAAAAAGGTTAAATAAAAATATCCCTATTAGTCTGTACAAATCAACCAAATTAAGCACCTTAGCAGCCCCAGAACCCTAAAGCTGATGATCCTGATACTCAACAAGTGTTATAAAAGACAGTTTGTCTTTCATTTTTCATTTTTGTCTTTTTTGTTTATTCTATTTCTAATAGAAATCAGACTTCGCTTTCAATTTTCTATTCAACATACTATTGTAAATAATAAAACAAATGAAAATGGCATGGACAAATCTGCACCTGTTAGCAGGTTGTTTAGCCCACTCTTCTTGAGAAAACTGTTCCAGCGGTTGCGAGTTTGATAGGAACCTTCTCCAGACTTGAGCTCTTTCCAACGATGTTTGATATGACCCAGATCAGGACTTATAGAAGGCCACTTCAGTGAAATATTAGTGGCGCAAGATCTGTAAAGTTCTAAAATGTTACCAGGCCAGTAGGGCCCTGCTTCAGTGCTCTATGTTATAGTGGAACAAGTATAATCATACATTATACAATTCAGACTGATTACATATACTGCTACATGCATTATGTGTTCCATTATACAATTTACGCTGATTACATATACTGGTTCATACATTATATTTGTTCCATTACACAGTTCACACTGATAACATATTGTCAGGGTTCCACCCTACCTGACTGTTTCTGGTCCGTTCGCGCCCTCTGGTGGCCTGTGAGCGATGTGCTCCTCCCAGTCACAAATCACACTGTCATCAAGCACCTGGCCACCTGCGCATACCTGTCCCTCATCACACTGATCACTGTCCATACTTAGTCACCCGTTTCCCTTTGCCCAGTGTCAGTTCAAACCAAATACTACGCTAGTTTGTCACAGCCTGTATTTGTTATTGACTCCTGCGTCTCAACGCAACTTTTGGCTTTCCAGCCTTTGTTCTCACCAGACATATATATAATTACAATTATGTATATATATATATATATATATATATATACCTGCTCCTACACTCCTGGACGTTTACCCTCATCGGTAATTCGAGTTCAACCTTCAACTACTCAGTTACCACTACGGATCCTTACATCGATCCTCCTCAGGAGTTGTTTTCCTCAATCGTGCGTTTGGATCCACACCATCGCCTGTTCACGCACAATCCTTACACATATACTGGTTCATGCATTATATTTGTTTATACATTTAATCAGATTTAATCATACATTATACACATCAGACTGTGAAGGAAAACATTGTTTGAAACCCCTTCTGATTTTGTACGTTTGCCCACTGACAAAGAAATGATCAGTCTATAATAAGCCTCGAAACCTTTATGACTTAGAGATCATCTGCAAAGATGAGTTGGACAAAATCCCTCCTGAGATGTGAGCAAACTTGGTGGCTACTACAACTAACGTTTGACTTCTGTGATTGCCAACAAGGGTTTTGCCATAAGTACTAAGTCATCTTTTGCAAAGGGGTCAAATACATATTTCACTGAGTAAAATACGACGTAAAACACGCTTAACTGTGGACATTGACACCTGTTTATCAGCAGCTTCTAATTCATTACAGACCTGCTTTTTTGTGGTTCTTGGTTGACTCCTGACCATCCTGAACAATTTTCTCTCAGCAGCATTTGATAGTTGCGTGGTCTTCCTGATCGTGGCAGTGAAAAAACTGTGGCATGACAATATCTACTAGACCAAACTGCTTGACCATGTTGTGTATCAACCATCCGAACTGCACAAAATTGTCTTGAGCATCTGATTGCTCCAAAGGTATGAATGTATATAGTTATTTTCTGTTAATTTCTCTATCCCTTAACCGTCCCCATATTTCTCCTCCTATTTTTGGCATTCCTTTTTCAGTAATGGTCACTGAGGGTGTTCTCTCAAAAACCTCTCTGGGCTGTATTTTTGTGGTCATGGGTCCACTTCATTTCCATTGTCTGCATAGTACCAAATATGTCTCACGCTGCACTTCTATCCTCCCAGATGGGCTACACATGCCTCTTTCACTACAGGCTTCAACATTTCATGGTTGTTCCCCTTATCCACACTTTCATACCATACACTCCGATTCCGATCCCAGAGATTGTCTGAACTAATAAAAAACATGACCCTGAACCATATGCTTGTCAATCGAGATGGCATTATATTTGCTAGTAGTGCATACCACATTCCTTCTGTCCAAGTCAGTGTCTGTGTCGTTGTTGTCAGCAAGGGGTTCTGTCATGTTATTACCAGGCAAGGTTGGCCAGGTTGATAGTGGAGAATTCTTCCTCTGCCGCAGCAAGGTCTGGGCTTGCGGGAGATTCTCCTGACCTCCCTGGGTCGGCTGGTGCAGCGGCGGGTAGATTTCCCCCATCGCTGTCTTCCAGATTTCTCGTTGGGCTAACAGTATTGGCCATAGGGCAGTGGTTTTCAAACCCTGGGTCGCGAGAATAAAAAAATGGATCGCCAGTGATTTTATTTAAGAAAAAATGTATTCCGTTTTCTAATAATATTAATAATAATAGCTTTGCTTAGAAGTACACAAAAAACTAAGAAATAAACTATAATAAAGAATAGTTTACCATCAAATACAGCACGAATGTTGAAACATTTTGATTCTAATGAGAGAGTTACGTGAGCATAATGGCCTTTACTTTTACTTTCGCTTTAGATTATTTCGTTTTGGCTTGTTTATAGTTATTTCTTTTAATTCTTGTTCTGTTCTGAATATTACATTTAAAGAGTTTGTTGGGGAATATGTTTTGTGTATATTTTTAAGCATGCAGCAAACGATATTAATTGGTTAAAATTCTTGTATGTAGGCCTAGCTTGATCAAATTATTTCAGAATCGACTTTGCGTTGCAGTCGCGTCAAGGATCAGCAAGAGCACGTGCATCATCAAAAGTGGTAAAAAAAAAGTGCTGAGCTGATTTTTTTCTGCACACAAGCCTATGGGTCGCGTCAAAAAAGAAAAAGGGTCCCTCTTGAAAAAGTTTGAAAACCACTGCCATAGGGTATACATGAGAAACAGCAAACAGATCATCATCATTCCCCATGCCCATGCTCAATGTTCCCTCTCCAGGGTCTGTTGTTTTCTTGGGCATCCCAGCAGGTACACCTTGTAGATCTCCGGCTTCCTCTTCCCGTTGGGGTTGTTTTCCAGCTCTGTCTCTTTATTTTGTTGTAAAGAAGGTTTCAGGGCGCTCAAAAAAGTCCAGCAAGCACCAGGACCGTCTCCTAAAGTTGATTCAGGGATCGGGTCCCACTACTGCAGAGCTTGTTCGGGAATGGCAGCAAGGTGTGAGTGCATCTGATTGATTATGCAAGAATGGGCTGCCATCAGTCAGGGTGTGGCCGAGAAGTTAATTGACAGCAAGCCAGGGCGAATTGCAGAGGTATGAAGAAGAAGGGTCAACACGGCAAATTATGATTCTTTGCATGTACTTAATGTGATTGTCAATAATAAGCATTTGACACTTGCTTGTAATTATACTTCAGTATACTATAGTAACATCTAATTAAAAATATCTAAAAACACTGCAGCAGCATATTTTGTGTAAACCAATACTTGGTGTCATCATCAAAACTTTTGGCCACGGCTGTAGACCTGATCTCCTGGCACCATTGCTTCAGGATGATTGTCCTCTGGTTCTGACACTCGTCCACTTTCCTGTCGGTAAATAACTTTATGTATAGCAGTTAATTGTCTGACATGCCTTTTGAGTTCCAACTCTAGTTGGTCCAGAGGGGGCCTTCAAATCACTGCATACACTCCTCTGTCAGAGGGCACTGAAAAAAGCCTTACACAAATCAATCACTGTGAAATATTTGGCCTCGATCGGGCTTTACCTTTATGTATACTGGATTGGCAGACTTGAGTAATCCTACATCTGTGTCATGTTGTGACCATACCTGCACAGGAATTACACATTCCATTTTCTTTCTCAACATTTCCTGTCTATTGACAGATCTACTATCTGTACTTGCTGTTCTGCAGCAAATCTCCACTTATTGTGGTTCTCCAATAATGTCTCCTAAACAAAGAACTTTGATTAGGTCATTCTTAGTAGAGAAATCAACGGGTTGTCAGTTTTCTCCCACTGGACTTGCTCTTTTCATCATTGGCCCCAAGACTTTCGCAGTAGTGTGACTGTGGGTCCGACCCATTCACATCAAACCAATTTGTCATCAAATCTGACCCTTGAGCATAAATTACTTCCATTGCTAACTCTTGTTATCCAATACTAAAATACTACAATTCCATTGGAGCAGGTCTGCCATTTACATCCATTAACCATACTTGCTCCAAAAACCTGTCTTGGTACGGATTGACGGAGTGGGAGGTCCCTTGTGGATAGTCACACATTGACCCCTGGGTGGTACTCCAATGTGTGTCCCGCCGCCGATCCGCGTCGTGGATTACGCCATCGACTTCCGCATCCTCGCTGCAGAGAGCGAATGGAACGATTCCGCACTGAAGGGGGCTTTCCTTAACGGCCTCTCAGAGACGCTAAAGGACGAGCTGGCCTCACGGGAGGAACCTACCACCCTGGACCAACTGATCGCCCTGGCTCAACGCATTGATGCACGTCTCCGCAAACGATTCCGGGAAAAGCCACCCTCATCACGTCCCCGTTTTCAGCGTTCACCTCCCCGGAGGTCATTCCCATCCCAGGGGTGGGAACCCGAAGACGCACGACGCATGAGTCCACGATCCAAGCGTAAGGAGATCGGACGCGCGCGCCTCTCCAAGGCAGAACGGGCGCGTCGTTTGGATGCGGGCTTGTGCCTGTATTGCGGTGAAGACGGACATACCAGTCCTTCCTGCCCGCAGCTACGGGGAAACGCTCACGCCCGCCCGTAGACGAGGAGCTATGGACGGGTCGAGTGGGTCTCTCCTCTGCCGACCACGCACTGGACGCCACACTCCATTGGCACACAAAGACCTTTGCAGCGCGCACACTCATCGATTCTGGGACAGGCGGAGACTTCATCGATATACAGTTGGCGACCGAGTGGGGCCTGCCCTGTGTCCCGGTCACCCCGGGACACAGGGCAGTGCCCAGTGACTGTGAGGGGCCTGTGTGGTAAAAAACTTGCCTCAATCACCCAACACACTGCACCCCTCAAAAAGGTTCTCGCGGGTAACCATCAGGAGTGTATCTCGTTGTATCTCATTGAGAGCCCTATGTCTTCCATCGTACTGGGCCGGCCATGGCTACGCCTCCATAACCCCCAAATTGACTGGACGAGGGGATCCATTTCTTCATGGGGAACCGGTTGTTTCCAACGTTGCCTGGGTTCGGCGGATACCCCGGTACCCAGTGGTTCGAACGCCGTGCCCCTCACAGAATTGTCCTCCCTGCCTCCTGCATACCACGACCTCGCTGCCATGTTCAGCAAACAGGAGGCCCTGACACTCCCGCCGCACCGACCGTACGATCTGGCCATCGAACTACGACCGGGGGCACCACTACCGAGCGGCCGGCTGTACAACCTGTCCAAACCTGAGACAGCGACCATGGAGAAGTACATTCGCGAGTCATTGGCATCTGGGCTTATCCGTCCGTCCTCTTCTCCCGTGGGGGCTGGCTTCTTTTTTGTGGGAAAGAAGGATGGCACCCTGCGACCGTGTATTGACTATCGGGCGCTCAATGCCATTGCCACACGGAATAAGTACCCAGCTCCACGTTCACACCCCTTCAGGGGGCGAAGATTTTCTCCAAACTTGATCTACGGAACGCGTATCACCTCGTGAGGGTACGAGCGGGAGACGAATGGAAAACATCGTTTAACACAACGCTGGGCCATTTCGAATACCCGGTGGTCCCATTTGGCCTCTCCAACGCGCCCGCAGTGGTCCAGGCCCTGGTGAATGACGTGTTAAGTGACATGCTAAATCGGTTTGTCGTCGTCTACTTAGATGACATCCTCATCTTTTCCCACACCACCTCAGACCATACCGTCCACGTTAGACAGGTCCTCGAGCGCCTCCTCCACAACAGGCTGTTCGTGAAGCTGGAGAAAAGCGTGTTTCATGTCACCACGGTGCAGTTCCTGGGCCATATCCTCACCCCTGGACAGGTTGAGATGGACCCCGCTAAGGTTGATGGTGTCACCGAGTGGCCTCCGCCCACGGATAGACACCAACTTTAACACTTCCTCGGCTTCGCCAATTTCTACCGCCGTTTCATTAGGAATTATTGCCGGGTGGCCGCACCGTTCACATCACTCACCTCTACCAATGTCCCTTTCCGCTGGTCCACGGATGCTGCGTCCGCGTTCGAGGAGCTGAATAACCGTTTCTCCTCTTCGCCTATCCTAGTCCAACCGGACCCAGAGTTACAATTTATTGTGGAGGTGGACGCGTCGGATACCGGAGTCAGTGCCGTCCTGTCCCAGCGGTCCGCTGGTGATAGTAAGGTGCACCCCTGCGCCTTTTTCTCCAGAAAGTTGTCGCCGGCGGAACGGAACTATGACGTGGGCAATAAGGAATTGCTCGCCGTGAAGCTTGCCCTGGAGGAATGGCGTCACTGTCTGGAGGGTGCTACTCTGCCCTTCATCGTTTGGACAGATCATAAAAACCTGGCCTACCTCCACTCGGCCAAGCGACTGAATTCTCACCAGGCGCGTTGGGCATTGTTCTTCGGGAGGTTCGATTTTCACCTTACTTACCGCCCTGGCTCTCGTAATACCAAACTGGATGTGCTCTCCCGCATGAACGCACCTGAGACGACTGCGGACGTGCAGAGTCCTATTCTGCCCCCCTCCTGCATCCGCGTGAGAATCACGTGGGAGAACGGCACAACGTCTCCAACCAGACTTAGGCACCGGTCCGCCTGGTCGCCTTTTCGTCCCCGATTTGGTCTGCGCTGACGTTCTTCGGTGGGCTCACACCTCACGTCTGACCTGCCATCCGGGAATTAATCGCACCCTGCACTTCCTACGTCAGCATTTCTGGTGGCCCTCCTTGACCAAGAATACCCGGGAGTTCGTTTCAGCATGCCCCGACTGCGCCCGCATTCCACGTTTGCCATGGGTACCCCCCACCTCTCTTCCGGTCTCAGGAGGTCGAGGTTGCTGTCCCGTCGGTGCAGGCCCACCTCCGTCGATGCCGTGGGGTTTGGCGCAGTGCCCGTATTGCGCTGCTGCGCGCCTCCGAAACAGCTGGCCGACCGGCACCGTGCCTCTGCTCCCTCCTACGCGCCTGGTCAGCGGGTGTGGCTGCGGGCCAAGGACCTACCCCTCCGGGTCGAGTCCCGGAAGTTGGCACCTCGCTACCTGGGGCCGTTCGCCTGAAGCGGCCTCTGTCCATGCGGGTGCACCCTGTTTTCCACGTATCTCAACTAAAACCGCTCTCCTCTAGTGCTCTCTGCCCCGCAGCTCCTGCGCCTCCACCTCCACGGATGATTGACAACCACCCGGCTTATACTGTCCGTCGTCTTCTGGACGTGCGTCGGCGTGGTCGGGGACTTCAGTATTTGGTTGATTGGGAGGGCTACGGCCCGGAAGAGCGCAGCTGGCAGCCGAGCTCGCGCATCCTGGATCGCTCGCTCATCAGCGATTTCCGCCGTGCCCATCCCGGCCGTGTTGGGCGTCCGCCTGGTGGCGTCCGTTGAGGGGGGGTCCTGTCAAGATTCCACCCTGACCTGCGCGCTACTGGTCCAATTGCACCCTCTGGTGGACTGTGAGCGCGGTGCGCCTGTCAGTCTCACACACTCCCAGTCATTAAGCACATGGCCACTACACACACTTGTTCTTCATGAACTAATTGTCCACCCTACTTAGCTTCCTGGTTTTTGACACCACCTTGTCGATTCAAACCAAGTACAACGCCAGCGTTACTCCAGGCTATGTATTTAGTTCATAGACCTCTCCTCTACTTGTAGAGTTTGGCTTTCAAGCCTTCTTTGTTGTCCTAGCCACTTTGTTAGTATTTAGGATTTATCTGCATGACCGTTCCGCCTAACTCATATAACGAGCGAAGCATCATCAGACGGCCATTTCTCTCCTCCACCACACGGATACATCAGAACACCTTTGTCGTGCTATTGGGTCCCTACTCTCGCTCAGTTCCCCTCCGGGATCTTACACTCTGTGGAGGGAGACACTTGGCCTTCTTGTTGGAAAACACCCTGCCCAAGTCTGCATACTCAGACGGGATGCTTGCTGGCAGGGCTCACTCTGGGCTCGTCACAACATTGCTCCTTGTTTAGTGGACAGGCAGGCCATCTGACACTCCGGCAACCATGCCAGAATCCTCCGCTTGCTCCAGGCAATGTTCGGGTTGTGTTTCTAGTGCCACAGAAGACCCAGGATGATGGGGTGTAATGTCAATTCCAGTCTCTTTCGATGGCAGCCGTTGATGGTGAGAGTGAGCAGACGTGTTACATGAGTGATAAAACAGGAAACGACCGGATGAACATCGAGAGCCTGGTTGGGTAAAGATGACCTCAAACGTTGCAACGGTAGTCTAAGAATACCAGGTACTTGTCGGTGAAAACTCCTCGCAGCACCGGAGTCAATCAGAGCTATTGTAGAATGATTAGGAAAGCAACCAGATAACACAACTGAGCAACATAAAGGGCCAGCATTGTGCCCTCTGCCGTGGGCCTCGTAATTCCCAGTTCCGTCGGGTTCCAGCTCAGTCCGGGAGGGCTCTGAATGGACACCGCACACTAAACGGTCCTGGAGCTGCCATCGATGATAATGCCCCGAGCGATGAAGACATCCAGCGGCATAGCCTCGCTCACACAAGCCAATTCCATCTGAACCTCCATCCACAGTTCCCTGCGGAAGGCGGTCAGTAGAGCCAATTCTTTCTGGCCGTCGGAATCACAGCACATACACTGCAGCACTGCCTGTTACCTGTCTAAGGCCCATAAGCCGCTCGGCCCCATCCCGTCCCTCCACGGGATGATCAAAGACTGCTCGAAACGGAGCAATGAAACAGGGAATCATCCGTAACACCCCGAACACACCATCCCAGAGAACCATGGCCCATTCGAGGGTGTGCCCAGTGTGAAGAGTGATCGTTGTTGTAGCGGCATTCCATTGACCTATACCAAAGTTGTACGTCCATAAAATGCCACTGAAGCAGCTTTAACACTGGCTTTACGCAGACAAAAGAAAGTTCACAAATCTTCACAAATGTTTTCTTCTTTGAGTAGAATTATTTATTTAAGTCAAAAGACTTAGGTCAAACCTTGTTCCATGTAGCTTTCCTTTTGTTTTAATTACTGTTCTCCTTTCTTATCCTTTTCTTTCTCTTTTCTGTGTTCTACTCATCTGATGTTTTGATGTTCTGTTGTTCTGTTTAATGTTCAGTTGTTCTGGTAAAAACATGTTTTTCCCTAGCCAGCTGCTAGCCCTTACCTTAATAACCTGTGGCTGCCTAGTGCCCCTTGTGCCCAAAACATTAAACAACACAACTAAAGATAACAAATGGATAAATGGCTTCTACATTTGTATTAACCTTCTGTGAATCCGAGAGCAGCAGATTGCCAAAATACAGCTCGCACTGAAGAAGGAAACCACAACACTCCTCCGGATCACTGTCATACTGGATCTACTGGAGCTGTCATAGGAGTTAGCAGCGTTATTCCAGAGAATCCGACTGTCTGAGCATATTTTCCTGACATGGGGAGGTGTGAGGTATATTTTGGACTCAAACAAGTGTAAGTTGCTCCAGTGTCTACCATCATAAGTGTATTTCTACTATTTACTTGAACCGACAAGGGAGGGGAACATTCTTGATCACTGTTACACAACAGTAAATAATGCCTATCATGCTGTCCCCCGTGCTGCACTGGGTCACTCTAACCACATCATGGTCCACCTGATTACTGCATATAGACAGAAACTCAAGCTCTGTAAACCAGTTGTAAGAAAATCAAAGGAATGGAACAGTACGGCTGTGGAGTATCTTCGGGCCTGCTTAGAGTGTACTGACTGGGATGTTTTCAGGACTGCTTCCAATAGTCTGGATGAGTTCACAGAGGCTGTGACGGCATACATCAGCTTCTGTGAGGACTGCTGTATCCCATCATGCACCAGGGTGAGTTATAACAATGACAAACCCTGGTTCACAACTAAACTCAGACGACTAAGGATGGAAAAGCAGGAGGCGTTCAAGAGTGGGGATAAGGACAGTTTTAAAATGTCGAAGTACAGCTTTAGCAAGGAGGTGAGAAATGCTAAACGCCTGTACTCTGAGAGATTACAAAAACAATGCTCAGCCAACGACGCTGCTTCTGTCTGGAGGGGCCTTAGACAGATCACCAACTACAAGACTAAAGCCCCCCATTCCATCAACGACTCTCGTCAGGCCAACGATCTGAACGAGTTCTACTGTTGTTTTGAAAGACAATGGGACAGCTCTGACACCATCCCCAATGCCGCCATCTCCCAGCCCTAGCCCATCTCAGCAGGAGCATGCGGCAGTCCCAAACTGCCAATCCCAGTGGCCCCCTCCCCTCCAATCACAACGACGACTCTTTCTGTCCTGGAGAGGGACGTTAACAGATTGTTTAAGAGACAGTTCCCCCGCAAAGCAGCTGGGCCAGACTGTCTCTCCATCCACTTTGAAGCATTGTGTTGATCAGCTGTCTACGGTGTTCACAGACATCTTTAACACATCTTTATCATCCCACTGGAGACATGCCACATGCCAGCCTGCTTTAAGACCTCCACCATCATCTCCATCCCCAAGAAACCAAGGGTCACACGACTCAACGACTACAGACCTGTCGCCCTGACCTCTGTGGTCATGAAGTCATTTGAGCGCCTTGTGCTGTCTCACCTTAAAGCCATCACCGACCCTCTGCAGTTGGCCTACAGAGCCAACAGGTCTGTAGACGATGCAATTAACATGGCCCTCCACTTTATACTACAGCACCTGGACTACTCAGGAACCTATGGCGGGATCCTGTTTGTGGACTTCAGCTCTGCCTTTAATACAATAATTCCAGCGCTGATGCAGGACAAGCTCTCCCAGCTGCAAGTGCCCCAATCCACCTGCAGGTGGATCACTGACTTCCTGTCTGACAGGAGGCAGCGCGTGAAGTTGGGGAAACATGTCTCCGATCCCCGGACCATCAGCACTGGATCCCCTCAAGGCTGCGTCCTTTCCCCTCTGCTCCTCTCCCTGTACATCAACTGCTGCTCCTCCTGCATCAATCCGTCAAACTCCTGAAGTTTGCGGATAACACCACCCTCATTGGCTCATCTCTGGTGGGGATGAGACCGCCTACAGGTGGGAGATCGCCCACCTAGTGAACTGGTGCAGAGAGAACAATTTGGAGCTCAACACTCTGAAGACAGTGGAGATGGTTGTGGATTTTAGGAAGAACCCAGCCCCACCCCCATCACCCTGTGTGACTCCCCAGTCACTATGACAGAGTCCTTCCGCTTCCTGGGCATCATGATCACCCAGGACCTCAAGTGGGAGCAAAACATCACATCCATTACCAAAACAGCACAGCAGAGGATGTACTTCCTGCGACAGCTGAAGAAGTTCAACCTGCCAAAGACAATGATGGTGCACTTCTACACAGCCATCATTGAGTCCATCCTCACCTCCTCCATCACCATCTGGTACGCTGCTGCCACTGCCAAGGACAGGAGCAGACTGCAGCGAGCCATTCGATCTGCAGAGAAGGTTATTGGCTGCAATTTGCCATCCCTCGAGGACCTGTACACCACCAGGACCCTGAGGCGCGCTGGAAAGATTGTGGCTGATCCCTCCCACCCTGGACACAAACTGTTTCAGCCACTCCCATCTGGCAGGAGGCTAAGGTCTATTAGGACCAACACCTCCCAGGACAAAAACAGCTTCTTCCCATCGGCAGCTGGCCTCCTCAACAAAGCCTGACGAGCCCCACTGACATTGACACTCTCTGCCCCATAACTTAACTTCTATATAATGCATTACATTAATGCACTTCTCTGGACTCCCTTCATGCACATTGCACTTTATCTTATTAAGTAAGGGTTTGCACATTTTATATTTACTTTAATTCCATATCACTTACTGTTTTTGTTGTCATGCACCATAGCACCAAAGAAAATTCCTGGTATGTGCAAATGTACTTGGCAATAAAGGTTTTCTGATTTTGATTCTGATTCTGAACCTGCAGCATTGGTTCTTGATCAGTATGTGCAGCTACAGCTGTATACTGACCCTCCCCTTTAGGATTCTCTGGGCACCTTCAGTATTGCTGATTTGGTCCAGCTCCTGGGTTCACAGGTTACTGTGGCTTGAGTCATTTTCGTTAGTTCGTCCAGCTGCATCTGAGTTTGCTTTCATTAGATCTCTTTGCCTTGGTCTGCCAATCTCTTTTCATCAGTTCTGTGCCTCTCCACTGCGTGGATAAAATGTAATTATTTGTGTGGCTTAGATTTCATTAAAGCCACTTCAACTTCTAGCTTGGTTTTCACTGGTGTTGGCAGCCCCTCCACCAGTGCATTCCTGAACATGAAGGATACCAAGTTGTCAGTCTCTGGGTCTCTCTCTCCATCTCTGTCTCCATCTCTCTAGCTGCATCTGGAAATACACAGCTAGATTCTCTCTCCTCCAATAGTGTTCCTTTCAAAATATCAGAGTTTATTATGGCTGGGATTTCAATCCTCAGGGCCTCGCACAACTGTTGCACACATTGTGGGTCAAAGGAAACTCCATTCCCTAGGACTGTCCTATAATCTGCCCTAGGCCACTGTTCTTTAGCACTGCCTCTATTTTGGTCATCAGGGCCTTTAAATCCCCCACTGCCAGTAACTTCCCCATTAGTTTTTCTTCAACTACTAATGTCCATTTTCCCATTATGGAGATAATTTAACAACCAGTCCCTCCAGTTCCTGTGTTGCCCATGGTACATACTGTGGATTTGGACCCTTGACAGGTTTACCCCGCAGATAATATGCTCTCCCTGATTCTTCCTCATCTGAGCCCTCCTGGTCCCTGTAGGACCCTTTGATTTCCTGACACTCCTTACCTTTTTTGTCTTTTAAGTTCTCTAACTGTGCCCTTACCTTGGCTTGATAGCGAGCCAAATCATCCTGGAATTCTTCACCTGAATCATGGAATTTGGACTATGGCTACTTTCTGTCTCTAAGTCTTGGCCTCCTGCTGGCCTATTACTTTTTCGTCTTGATGATATCTAGTGCTAATCTTGTCACTGTGCCATCAGCACCTTCTGGCCTCTGGGACAGGACCGTTTTATAAGCAGAACTTCACAGCTGTATCAACTGTATTCCCTGTTTCTTAATAAACCGATGGACATTAGTACAATTAATGAGGTAGTGGCTGCTGTGGAGAATGAGACAAATGGCTATATTTTAACACAAGAAGCGCCATTGTTACCCCCCTTAAGCGCCGTTTAGGCAAAATTTGCCCATGAGTCTACAGACAGGGACGTATGTATTGACACATAATGTTTGCTAGCTTCTTGTACGGATCCAAGGCCAAAACATTTGGGGTTATCTTGTGTCAAAATGTTTTGATTCATTGTTGCTTCGTTTTCGAGATAAGAGTGTAACGATTGCAGTAACTACAATGTGTAAAGACGCTAGTCTGGCTGGGTTTTATACCCGGTTTCTACTATCGCGCTCAAAATTGCAGTGGAGAAATATTTATGGAATAATACAAATAGCAAGAAGATGAAAATATAAAGTAAAAATGACTTTGGCAACTGAACTGGCGATGTCAAGGCGATTGTCTTGCGCATTTTCTGTCGATCTATGGACAATGTCTGTGTTACGTTTTCAATTTTACAATAAATCGACCTGCTCACAAAACCCAAATATCACTAAATAAAACAAGTGACATTTAAAAGAACAAAGTAAGAACATGAAACATGTTCCACCAATTGAAAAACTTAAAAAACAGGGAACAAAAGTAGCAGAGAAAATAATGCATAATATAACCCATGGAATGCGTTATACATAATAGCTTAACCTTCATTTTCAATCATCTCCCTACTACGCAATAGGCAGGACAAGGAGGAGCTATTTAAATTACATTAATGTAAAATCACCTGATATGAAAATGAGCAATCTAATGGGTGTGTGTAATTAGTGGATACTCTAATAGGTTAGTCTTAGGCAATTTCATTGTGCTCGGGGTATCTTTGTTTCTTTGCTTGAGCTAGTAAAAAATGCACCATCCCCCACCTAAAGATAAAGACTGCATCGCAAATCAATAGATTTGGTCTCAAGTCAAGTTGCTAATATGTCTGGCAGAGCTTACAAGTTTTGTTCCTTGTACATTGAATGCTGACTTTACATCTCCTTTCGCAGACACATAAGAATTTTGTCCGTTAACCGCTGACCAGCCAGTCATCTTTCCATAAATACCGTTGTGTGTTCAACATGTATTTTGTTGGCGGCTACCCAGAATTGAATGCCAAATGTGTCCGGTTATTGGCCATGTATTGTGGAAAGCGACACTGCGCTTTTTTAGGAAAAAGTTGTTCGTCTACTACAGTTATGTTCTCACTGCACTGTTTTCCACAAACTAATCGAATACCTCCGATCGAATATCATCATCGCAAATGTATCAGTCACAAAGCATACAGTCCTTGTGGTCTTGTCATCAAAGCGCAGATAGCGCATAATATCTCAGAATTTTTTATTTTCATTTCGGCTAACCAATAATCATTGAGTTTCATGCTTTTACCACCAGTAACACCTCTCGAATAAATAAGATCCATGAATGCTTTTAGTTCGGCATCTGTCCATTTGAACTATCCTGCATTATTTCGCTTAGCTCCTGCTTCCTTGTATTTCCAAATGTTTGTCCAGATACCTGTGTCAATCAAACACTTTAGACTACTCAGTGGACTTTTAATATTTAATATCATTAGGGTTACTCCATCAGCTATATGCTTTATTTCGTCAGAAGATAATTAACACTAACCCTCTTCCATGTATATTTTCATTTAGGAAAATACCAAACATTCCGAACATTTGGCGAGTACCGCTTGTAACCCATTCGCTGGGTAAAATTTGCACGCTCTGCCGCTTCTGGTGTTAAGTAGGTAAACTAAATAGACTGGAGAGGATTGAGAGGATAGCTTTTTTAACAATAACCAAACACAATCTCTTCTAATCATACAGTTTCAGATTTATTACAGTTTATTCTTTCAGCTCTATTTACGAATCAAAGTATTTGTAAATCTTTCAATCTTTGTATATTTAATGAAATATATGTACATATATTTTGCTTGTCTCTCACTAGTTATCTCAATTCTATCTCTATCTTTTTGTACAGGTTTGTTCTGGCCCCTGAGCTCCACCCAGACTGGATGCTTTTACTTTGGTTTGCTCACACCCACCTGACTTTAACTGTCACTCTGGGGTTAATGATTGTCCCCAAGGTAAACCTCTCATTCAAGCATTGCGTTACTTCACACTGTTACATTAAAAGATAAACTCAAGAACTTGCACTCTCCTTTGTTTACTGCAGTTCCTGTTCAATGGTACTCACATGAGAGATGATATGGCCTCTGAGGCCTATGAGGATGAAATGGACATAGGTCGCTCTGGATCTTACCTTAACAGCAGCATTACTTCAGCCTGGAGTGAACACAGTCTGGATCCCGAGGACATCCGGGTGAGCAGCCTTCCCATACCATTAATTCTTTTTTAAATAAAACCGTTCATTCAATTGCATACATTTTGAATCCTTGTCCTTTGACTGACTAAGAGTTAACATTTCTTGGTGTGCTGCTTGAAAGCAGTCACTATATTCAATGAGAACATCAACACAAACATAAAATGCATTCATAACCATGCTCAGAGGCTGTTTCAGACCTAACAATAAAAACATACTCTAGTTTTCTTGTTTAATAATGTGCAAAACATGTCTGTTCTTTTCAAAGAGCATTTTATACGCTGTATGTTGCTGAAGCACTGCCCATCAAACATTGTCTTTCAACTGCAATTTGCATGTTCCCTGTTTAATTGAATGTTAGCTTTTTATGTAAGATAACATGTTGGTAACACATCGTAATTAAATTGCATTCATTGGAATTTTCAATTTAATGCATAATTTTCTTTCAATTAATGGTATTATCTGTATTCTCCTTACAATTTGTCAACAAATTATCAGGAGGAGCTGAAAAAGCTCTACTCCCAGTTGGAGATCTATAAGCGGAAGAAGATGTTGGCCAATAACCCTCATCTACAGAAGAAGCGAAGCTCCAGGAAGGGACTGGGTCGCTCCATAATGAAACGCATCACAGAGATACCAGAGACAGTACACCGACAATGCAGCCGCGAAGAAAAGGAAATTGCCGAGCATGGTAGCAATCGGAACAGCATCTGTATCTTAAGAAAGAACCCATTTGATCCATCTCATTCAGGGAAGCCTTTGAAGGAGGAGTCCCTGAAGAGCAAGGTCTTCTCCTTGAAAAAGTCGCACAGTAGCTATGATCATGTCCATAGCGAGTATTCCAGCAGCTCTGTTACTGACAAGATGGAGGTTGTGGACACTGAGGGATCCCTTATAGACACATTGATGAACAAAAAGCTAGTCAAGAAAAAGTCTAATGAGAAAATAGATGCTATAAGTGAATCGACTGAGAATGTTCCTTTAGTCTGCAAGTCTGCCAGTGCCCATAACCTGACACAAGACAAGAAGGCCATCCACCCAAGAACGACTATGCTACAGAAGTCACTAAGTGTCATAGCCAGCGCCAAAGAGAAGACATTAGGCTTGACAGGAGGGAAGTCACCGACGGTTGAAGACAGTAAGAAGGTCCACCAAAAGCCTAAAGAAGCCAAGAACAGTCCCAGTGCAGAGGTTGATTGCTATCCCCACATGATCGGTAGCCAGTCTGTAGAATACAAGCAGACGGCAGCCAAATCTGGCATTATAAAGCACCAGCCATCAATCTGTTCTGATACATTGAAGGCTAAGCAAATTCAAGATCTCACAGAGGTGTGTCCTTGGGAAATAGAGGACTTGCCGACCCCTTCTGAGAATAAGGTTCAGAAACATGTCTCTATAGCACCTGTGGAAACGACCACTGTCCATGGAATTGGATTCAAAGGCGTTAAATCCCAACAGCAAAAGCAGAAAGGCATTGACCAGTCCCCTACAAGCTCTAGGCTTTCCAAAGACACCAACCGAGTAGACAATTGCCCCTGGGAGGATAGAGGTAAGAGCAAACTCCTTGAGGAGGGATCCAAGAAGGCACAATCCTCAACCCAAAGTACTCAGCCTGCTAAAACGATCCAGGTTAACCAACTTCCAGTGGCAGCAAAGAACTCTAAAAAGAATGTTAACGTTTGCCCTTGGGATTTTGAAGAAGGGCCTGACAAGAGTTCTGAGGGAGCTTGTTCACCTGACAAGACCAGGCACAAAAAGAGCACTACTCCAGCTGAGAGTAAAGGGAAAGTGTTTCTTTCAGAACCACTTTCCAAATTACAATGCAGCTCTCTCCAGTCAGTAACAAAGGTTGAAGTCTGTCCCTGGGATTATGACCATCCAGCAATATCTTCCAATTCTGAGGAAATCTGTAGTTCTAATCAAGTTTCCAAAGCAAAGGTATCCCCCCCAAAAAGGAAGGGTATGCCTTTCACAATAACTTTTCAGAAGGAGAAACAAAAAGCAAAAAACACTGATGATGAGAAATCTAAGGACAAAAGTAAATCCATAGAGAAAGCTACAAGCCAATCCAAAATGACAGAGGCGTGCCCTTGGGATGTGAAGTGTATTCAGGAAATGCCAGTGGTAGAAAAACTGAAAAGTGCCAACTTTGCAGCAATAAAAGAGAAACAGCTTGATGTCTGTCCTTGGGATTATGAGGATGTATCTGAGAAAAGAGGAACAGACAGGGGTAATTCTGGAGCAAAACCCAAAGGGGCATCTGGAAGTGCAGGGGTGAAGGCAGATGTGTGTCAAGCAGGGAAAAAGGCATGACATTAATCAACATTTATGGACTACTGAAAATGTAGTTGTGAATACATTCTGTTCAAATTTAGAGTCCAAAAATATAGACTTTGCTATGAATATGGTGACTTGGATGTAAAAATGATCAAGTTGCACATGTTGCCTTCCTTTCCAATATGTTTCCATATTTTTATATCTTTTTTGTGGGTATAAGGGACATGAAACAAAAAACAAAGCAAAAAAATTATAATGAGCATTCCAATCTCTGGAGTATGATGGTAAAGTAAGTCGTACAATTATGCAACTTCCAAATCACCTTTAGTGCAATGTTAAATATTATTGTTTTGTCATATTCTATTTGTATAATAGATTTTCTTTACAAAATAGTTTTTTTGTTTTGTTAACACTGTAACTGATTGAGGACAAAAGGAGTCCAAATTGAATGATTATATATAACAATAATTAATTAAATAAATGTTATTTTAAGTTGCACATTTATGAATAAAAATTATGAAATACACCCATGAAACGTGCCTATGAAATACGGGTTATTTAATAGGTCACAATATTTTTAAAAATATAATTTTCTGAAATACATATTGTGATGAAAAATAAATATAATTAATTACAGGTTGAATAAAGGTTTTTTCAAGGTAATTCCTAAATTATTTATTTTTTTATATTGAATTATTTAATGTTGATTCCTTTGGTCAACCTTACTAACTTGACACACATTTAGAAAGGTGAAATTATATTATGTAAATTTATGCTTTCGAGCAGGCTTCATTAACAGACATGTATGAACTGATTGAGCATGTACTTTACCCTAGACCACAACGACATCTACGATAAAGTCAAAGTGGCATTTGGACTAAATTAGAGGCCATATAGGAAAATCTTTAACAAAATATAAAGAGCTGATATAAGTTCAAACAATCATGTTAGGTTTTTTTTTTATTCCAAGACCAGGCACTGGTAGTGAGGAAAGCAGCTTATAGCACTAGCAGAAACAGGTTTTCAACACTCACTTTATTCAGCCTCATGACTTCACCAGGTTAAATCATAAACATTAATATCTAACTTAAATTATTATTATTAAATTATTTTAGTTCTCAGCAATGTCTAATGCTTCCAAGTTTGCAGAAATGTTTTACTGTACGTGCCTAACCATCTAGAACTGTCTTATATAAGTCTTAAAAACATGTGTGGAGAGTTGTGTGGGGGTGAAATATATTAACAGCATGCACAGAAGGTAGAAAGAGTGGGATCAAGTAAGTTTTTCTTAATTTTAGAAAGGCATTATCTCATCATTCCCAAAAGCACATTGAGAGTTTAACGGATACAATTGGGAGAATCCTTATGGCATTCTTGTGTGCCAAATTGCTCCTCTTACTGTATAGGACGTAATATTTCTGATAGTTTTAGAAATGCATACATGCAGTGTATTTCTACTGTTTCAAGTATAATGTTCGTTTTATTGTCTTAAGATGTTTAAAACACAAGCATAGGCTTGTATCCCTATTCCTGCTAAGAAGTGAATGCAAAAAATAAACAACACAAACAAGCAGTCATATTGGACTCAAACTTTTATTTGAACACATTTTCTTTTTAAACAAAACATTTCAATGGGTTGTATAATATTTTACTGAAAAACATAGTTTTTATATTATTAATTCAACAGACTCCGAAGTCCAGAGATTTGTATAATATCATCATATGGACATTGGAAAACGTTGTTGCCAGGGTCCCACAACCATTTATGTGTTACATTTAATGTACACTGCTCAATTTCTTTTTAAGGGAACACATAATCATGAGAGTAAAACACCAAATCAATTAAACTTCAGGGATATCAATCAGTCCAGTTAGGAAGCATATCCTCCTTGACTGATTCATCCTTCCTGACTGACTCTAGTTTGGCTTTTGTCCTTGTCACTACTGGTAGCATAAGGCTCATTCAGGTTGTACAAGCAGTCCAGCTCCTCCAGGGTGGCACATCCATATGTGCTATTGCTAAGTTTGCTGTGTCTCCCAGTAGTCTCAAGATCATGGATGAGATAACAGGAGACGGGCCTGGAGACAGGTGTGCGTACATGCACGTGGGGTCCATTAACACTACTGAGTCACATTATGAGTAGCCGTCATCATGTAATTTTGTTCTCAAAAGAATTATACAATGTACAGTAAAGATTTAGTTTCAGATTTAGTCCATTGAGACCCGATGAGTGATTTACAGGTGCATCTCAAAACATTTGAATATTGTGATCTTATTCAATCTTATTTATTAATCTTATATTTGTTCTGTAATTCAAATACAAAATTAACAACATTCATTACACATGAAGTGAAAAATGTCAAGCATGTTTTGCTTCATTCTTGATGATTACATCTTATAGATCATGGAATTCAAAAATCCATTGTCGAAATATTAGAGTAAAACATTTACAATACAGAGATGTCAACTTGAGAAGTGCTATAATTTGAAAATAACTCTCAGAGAATGTAATATCTCAGTCTGGTTCAGTACACACAACCACAATCATGGGGAAGACTTCGGACTTGTGAGTGCCTTCTAGAGAACTGTCAACATCCATGAAGAGGGTTAGCCAGAGAAGGCCATTGCGGAAAAGGACTGGCTGTTTCAAAGCAAATTCACAGAAAGTTGATTGGAAGAAAAAAGTGTAGTAGGGAATGGTGCACAAGCAACTGGGATGACCGCAACCTCTAGAGGATTCTAAAGCAAAGCCGATAAAAGAAATTGGGGAGCCTCACAAGTGTCACATTCCAAGTGTCAGGCCACTTCTGAACCAGAGTCAACATCAGAAGTGTCTTACCTGGGCAAATGAGAAAAACAACTGGACCGTTGCACAGTGGTCGAAAGTCGTCACTTCAGATAAAATATAATGTTGCATTTAATTTCAGAGTCGAAAGGAAGAGTGTAGATGCACCGAATACTAATAAGTTGTTTGAAGCCCAGAGTGAAGTTTCCACAGTCAGTGATGATTTGGGGAGCCAGGGCATCTGCTGGTGTTGGTCTACTGTGTTTTATCAAGTCCAGTGTCAATGCAAACATATACCTGGAGATTTTAGAGAACTTCATGCATCCATCTGCTGACAAGCTAAATGGAGATGCTGATTTCTTTTTCTAGCAGGACTCGGCACCTGCCTACAATGCCAAAACGACTGGTAACTGGTTTGCTGCAAATGGTATTGCTATGCTTGATTGGTCAGACAACTCGCCTGACCTGAACCCCATAGAGAATCAATGGGGTATTGTCAAGAGGAAAATTAGATACAACAGACAAGCTGAAGGCCACTATCAAAGCAACCTTGACCTCTAATACACCTCAGCAGATTGCCTCCATGCCATGCCGCATTGATGCAGAGATACTGGGTTTTTTATTTCAATTCGCTGTAAACCATAATCATCAAGATTGAAACAAAAAATACTTGAAATGTATCTAGAATATAAAAAGCTGTCACTCTTTGATTTGAACTACAGAAAAACAATTATATTCCAAATGTTTTAGATGCACCTGTAAGTGTTCCCTTGATTTGTTTGAGCAGTTTATGTTTGGGTTATTGTCTTGTGGAAATGTCCATCCACAATCAATATTTTCAAATAGAGGTAATCTCTTACATTTTTTGTAAAAAAATATTTACATTATAGTTTTATGTCAATAAAATGCTAGTTAAAACAGACTTCAATGATGTGCAAATCATATTTATAGTACAAAGACAAAATATCAGATGTCTGTTTTTAATGCAGTGCTTCCTAAGGGGCCCACGCTAAAAAAGGTTATTATTTAATTGTTTCACCCCTCCCCATCACACTTCTGACAGCTACATAATTTCTGGAATTATATTTTAATACCCAATCATGTTACTGACCTGTTGCCAATTTACCTAAATAGTTACCACCAGATTTAGTTTTTTAGCATTACGCAACTTTTCCAGTCTTTTTTGCCTCTGTACCAACTTGTTTTTGTTGTCTTGAAAATTTAAATTGCTAATAACACAAATTATGTTTTATATATTATTATTCTATCAACACTGTATTCAATTTAAATATTTAGGAAAAGTCAAAGATGGAGGGGTGCTGACAAAAATGGCATCAATATTTACATTTTAAGTTTGAGTTAAAATGACTCACTATTCTTTTCTGGTGTTAAATAATATATTGGTTGAATGAATTCACTCCCGTTTCTCATTTATCATACTAACAACAATAATTCATATCCATGCTGTCAAACGTTTCTAAAAGCAGAATTCTTTACATTAACAAATCATTTGTTTATTTAATGTATTACATTTTACCATTTATCATAGAATACATAATAGTTGCATTGCAGACAAAAATGTATTGGCATTTAAGAAACAATCTTGTTCATAGTAACATGAAAATGTATGTCATGGAAATTATATGGTAATATAAAATTAACATAACAGTGTAGTCATACATTTATATAATTGGACTGCTTTGAATGTTATAATTAGTAAAGATTTCTGTACAGCAACCCGTGTTTGTTACAGTTGGCTTGGATTGTTATTGGCTACGATGATTGTGATTTTTTCTTTTAAGCATTATAATCAATGTTCATAACAAATGTATATACAAAACATGTATGTAGTAGATTTAACTTGTACCTCATTTCAATCATTACATTGTGGCGTTTTTCTCTCCCTGCAATTTAACATGTTCAAAAGTACTTTTAACTTTTTTATTTTACTTTATTTTTTACTGGGTCCAATTTTGTTCAACAAACCAAAGAGATATATAATAATACTGCAACCTCTCATCCAGCCTAAAGATGTGTAATCATTCTGAATCCCTCAACAGAAAGTTACTCTTTCTCTATCTATGACTTCTGGGTCAGCTTTATGTCCCATGTTCTATTTTTCACCCTGCCTAGATCAAGTGTTATAGTTCGATGTACCTCTATGATATTTAGAAACTTAGGGTATAATCATCATCATCAAGAATTCAAAAATTGCTCCTTGTTAAGACCACGTATGGTCCAGGAGGTCTATCTCGACTATAGCCTCTATGACCCCCCCAACACGGCATTTTTTCTTTTCTTAAAATACCAAGAAATTGTAAAACATCTCAAACCTTTCCAAATATTGTTTCCAAATACACTTGTAAAGAACATGTGTCATGGCAATATGATTTCCAATAATCACTACTCACAACTCTTATTCTTCAGTGATGGAGTCATTGTAGCACTTTGGCGCTTCTTTTTCACATAAAAACATTCATATATACAGAAATATTCATATTTGGTTAAATGTCCCTTGGCCTTCACCTTGATATGGTGCTTTTGGTAATCATCCACAAGCTTCTGACAAGCTTCTGGTGGAATCTTTGACCACACCTCTTGACAGATTTGGTGCAGTTCAGTAAATTTGTTGGCTTTCTGACACTGGCTTGTTTCTTCAGCAAAGTCCCCATGTTCTCTATGGGGTTCAATTCAGGAATTTGGGAAGGCCATTCTAAAACCTAAATTCTAGCCTGATTTAGCCATTCCTTTACCACCTTTGATGTGTGTTTGGGGTCATTGTCCTGTTGAAACACCCAACTGGCGTCCAAGGCCCAACCTTCTGGCTGATGATTTTAGGTTTTCCTGAAGAATTTGAAGGAAATCCTCCTTCATTATTCGATTTTAACAATAACTAGATTTTTGTTTCATCTGACCACAGCACTTTCTTCCATACAGCCATGTGATCAGCCATGTGATCAGCAGCAAACTTCAGTCGAGCCTCAAAGGGCCGCTTCCGGAGCAATGGCTCCCTTTCTAAAAGGCGTGCGTAACACCTTTTTAAATGGGCTTAGAGAAGTCCCCAGCTGTAGTCAAACATAATCACTCATTAGAAGTTAAGAGGTCATGTCACAAAGCAAATTAGATTTATACAACTTACTACATCACCACAATTGATTGTTGAAGTTGCTGTATGTATGTTTTTGACCCAGTAGATTTGGTCACATTTTCAGAAGAGCCATAAAAGTCATAAAATAACCAAATGTCATGACTGTTTTTGTGACAAAGAAGTATGTGCTTCAATGATTCCATAACAGAAAAATAAGAGTAATTATTGGAAACTCATACTGTTATGACATACATGTTCTTTACAAGTGTATGTAAACCTTTGATCACAACTGTAACTGTAGCCCAATATTCAGACTTATTTTAAATAGAAGTAACCTAAATAACAGTTAGATGTTTATAAAAAGATGGTTGAGTGATTGAAATCCCTGAAAATGCATTTGAATCGAGGTCTGATCAACATCATGTGGAAGTTGAATTAGCTCAAGATTCTGTAATTATGGGTTTCAATCTATTTTGTCAGCCTCTCTGGAACTTGTTATAGTTTTGCAGTGTGTTTACCATACATTATTAAGTTAATGATCATATGATTAAAGACCCATTGACTTCAATTCGCAAGTTTATAGGTTCTCGACCACACCAAGTCACTGGAAGGAAAATACTACTCAACACCGTAACGTTGTAACTATTGTTCTTGTGGCTTCTGCATGATATCAAGAAATTAGTAGGACCGATGTTTCACTGGCCTTGATAGAACAAAACATATGAGGTATTTTATGGACTGTTACAAGTTGCATAGTTAGTGATAGTATACCTAACCCCACTGTATTATGTGCAATACGGATTGCTATATGAAAAGCCTATAGCATCCCTGTACTGGAATATTTAGTAGATAATATATTGTTATAGCATGTATATACAAAATACCTCCTCTGCAATAAATATTTATAACTAACTCAGCTGTGTGCTTGACATTTATGGGTTTGAATTGGCTGACATTGTATGTTACAGGTCTATTTGTTTATAGGGCAAATATCTTCAATCCGGTAGTCTGTGTGGGTAATGCAAATTGTCTGCGATAATACACATTTATAATTCATGAATAATAAAAAAATGTAGATACATAAGGGAAATATTTTAATACACGTCTACATTTATAAATCGCTTAAGGTAATTGCTAAACTGTCTTATTACGCACACAACTCTCACTGAAGGAGAGCAGGGTCAAGCTTGCCAAAGTCTATTCCGATTGCATTGTATCTTACAAAGTGTTTTATAGGACTTTGAAGAAAAAAAATTTACTTGAACACTACATTGGGTAATGCCAACAAGCCGTCTTTGGTATGTCTTGGAAATTCTCCAACAAATAATAAATGTACCAGTCCATCAAAACTAAAGGCCCAATAACATGTGGAATTCAATGAACTGCACAGGTCAAAATCATTGTGAATTAAGCACTAAGTATTCTACCGTTCAAAAGTATGGAGTCACAGAAACATCCATGTTTTCAAAAGTACAGCAATTGTTTTCATCCATCAAAATAACATTAAATTGATCAGAAATACAGTATAGACATAGTTTCTGTACAGCTGAAAATTGTTGTTCTGATTAAAGAAGCAATAAAACTGCAATAAAACACTTTAGACTTATTGAGGAACAGTTTGAAACAAGTTTTTTAGAAACAACGGTGGCCCTTTCTGTAATGTATTTCTTTAATTGAAAATAGTCAAAATTAGGTCAGTCAATATACTACAGCCGTGGCCAAAGGTATTGAGAAAGTATTGATATACACAATGTTTGCTACTGCAGTGTTTTTAGATCTTTTTGTCAGATGCAAGCATGTCATAAGTGTCAAAGGCTATTATTGAAAATTACATGTAGTACATGCAAAGAGTCAGTATTTGCAGTGTTGACCCATCTTCTTAAAGACTTCTGCAATTTGCTCTGGCATGCTGTCAATTACCCCTCAATTAAACCCATAGCGGCTGTCGACAGCCTTCCTTTAGATTCCTCAAATGGTTGTTTCCTCTGTCTATGTATTTAGTGGTGTAGTTGGCTAATTACACCACTAAATAGGATGTTTTTGTGCATTTCTCCTGATTTCATACATAAATGGAAACTGCCATAGCTAACTAGACAACAAATTTTCCGATTCATTTATCAGACAATACAAATGTTGTCTGCTCGCAAATATGTTTTGCTTTTGAAGTAACAAAGTGTCAGTTTCACTGGCTAGCCAAGTTTGTAGACAGTATGTTTGCTGACGACGTTGACACTTGATCAAGATGTCCTGAATCTCCCGAAATATGTGCCACATACTTTGCAATCTCGTAAAAAAGAAGTTGGTTCATGTCAGTTAGGCTATATAGAAACGACCCAAACTGCTTGCTGAACATAGCTTACTATCTGTTTCATCTATGAGTTTATTAAACAAATTGTGTAGTAGCAAATGTGTAATGCATTTGCAGAGAAAGAGTGAGAGGTAAATTATTATTACAAGCGTTTAGAAAACAATTTCGAATAGTGTCAAATTAAAGATGAGGATGTGTTCTTTTAAACAAAGTTAACTTCTAATTTGTTTGTCACGGTGTTGTAGTGAGGCGGAACCATACGCAGACATATTTCCAAACAAAAGGTGTATTTAATCCCAAAACAAACAAACAAACTCTACACGGACTGTAAACGTAAAATGAAAGGACTAACTAACATAAAAACGATATACAGAAAACATGTAAAGCATTCGCTTGAAACAGAATTAAACAGAGACAAACCGTGAG
>JACXGK010006435.1:0-28780 GCA_016801125.1 Novumbra hubbsi
TGACAAAGAAATACATTGAATTTATTTGGAAGTCATTGACACATCAAAATGTGGAAAAAGTGAAGGGTTCTAAATCATTTCTGAGGCACTCCATACCATCACAACAAGACCATGATGTAAGGTAGGCACTGTATACCATCACAACAAGACCATGATGTAAGGTAGGCACTGTATACCATCACAACAAGACCATGATGTATTGTAGGCACTGTATACCATCACAACAAGACCATGATGTATTGTAGGCACTGTATACCATCACAACAAGACCATGATGTATTGTAGGCACTGTATACCATCACAACAAGACCATGATGTAATGTAGGCAGATCTTAGGAAATATTATTTGTTACATTTATTTGAGAAGAACAGACTAGTATATGTCAGGTTAAAAGCGTTAGGGCTAGCTCCAGAAAGTAATGGCATAAAAACCCATAGTGGTGAAACACTCCAAAGTTCAACCCATTCAATATTAACACATAAAATGGCCTCATTAGTCTGCAAAGCACTCAGCACAAGGTTGGTTTACATTCTCTCGTGAACAGGATGTTTGCAAAGTATGGCTAACCAGTCCATACAGAACAGGATAATACAGTCGACACTCAAAAGCAATTACTAAAATTGATTTTGGAACAGATCGATATGTGTTTGAAATCCCTCTTACATTTACTTTTTTTTAATATGCGGTAGCATAGGCTATTCTCTAATTGCACAATTGCACATTTTAGTTCTGCCATGTTTCCGGAGCTTGGGCTCATACATGTAGCACTAGGCACACTGGTGTTACAGATACAAGTCTAAATTCTTTGAATGAATTAGCACCTTAGATGTGTTCGGCTTTGAAACAACATTCGTGACCAAGACCATGTTTTTGAGTTCAAACCAACAAATAAACAAATGTTTTGAAATGAAAATGAAGGCCAGAGTGTTATTGCTGCCTTGTGATTGCGGTCCTGAGGAATTTGTCAGCGGTTGTGACTCAGTTGTGTTTGTCATTGACGATCAACACTACGCATCAGATTTCTCCCCTGCCTCCTGCCCATGTGTTGCTCACATGTACCTCAGTCATACCTCTTATCAGTAGCCGTGTCATGTGGGTGTGGTTTGGGACCAATGACTACCTGCCGACAGCATGGCCAGGCTCATGTTGGAGCAGCAGGTGGAAGTCAGACAGTGCCAGCATCCAGTTACAGCTGTTGAAATACCGCAGGCCGTGGATGATCAGAGCATCTGTCCTCTTTGGGTTGACGGCAAACGTCTGGAAAATAAAGATGACACATATCAACAGTGGCTGTCTTCTCCTGTTAAGCCCTTACTCCGTGGCTGGTGAAGAGAGACCAGGTATAAAACCAATCACCCCTGAAGAGTCAGCTGTGGAGTGAGGTGGAATCTCCTTCAAAATCAACACACAGTGCTGCTCTGTTAGATGGTTTTCCACAATAAATTATTGTTTTTAACTTAAGACTAGATCCTGAGGATATTTCTATCGGAATGTTCTGAGACCCAGTGGTATGTGGCCTACATTGGCATAGTCCTCCATGGCCAGGAGCATCTCATTCCTCTTCTCAAACATCTGAGCCCTTTGGAAGTAGTTGTGATCGTCCTCCGGTCTGCATTTGATGGCCTGCGTGTAGGTAATGATCGCCAGGGTGGTCTCTCCTCTCAGTTTGTGGATTTGTGCTTTGGACTTCAAAGCGTCTGGAAAACACATATGTAAGGTTGTTAATAATCCTGTGGATTTAGCCTAATGCAGCACTTTGAGAATATGAATCAAGTGGCCGCTTAAACCATGAGAGCAGCTGACCTGGAAACGTCACTAGAATTGGCTAAATAAATAAACTGACATCACGAAGTGGAGTAAAAGGAAGTTCCTGTTGGCAAACGGGACCAACCACCACTACCATCACCATGGCAGAACGGGACCAACCACCACTACCATCACCATGGCAGAACACGGCCAACCACCACTACCATCACCATGGCAGAACGTACCCGCATGCTTCTTGTTGTGCTTGATGATGAAGTTCAGGTCTTCCAAAGCCCTACTGTGGTTGTTTCTGAGCAGATGAATGCTGTGCCTTTGCCAGTAAGCATGCAGCAGGTTGGGCTCTAGGGAAATGGCCTGGTTTGGAAAACACATCATGTCATTCACCATCAGAAGCTTGGCAAAGAGAATGAAGGTAGTGAAGAAATCAGGTCAAACCAATTTGTTAGCAAACACACTTATAAGTGAATGCATTATTTTAGTTGTTTTGACAAGCTTTTTACTACTATTAGATTATTATCAACAGAACACAGCCCTCTATGACTTGCTTTCTAAAAACAATACCTTTACACTCAGTTTTAACAAAACGTACAGCATTGAGATCCTCCAGAGCCTGGTTGAGCCAGCCCAGTTTCTTCTGCAGTGCCCCCCTGCGACAAAGGTCAAAGGGGTTGGGTTTATCTTGCTGGGCCATAGCCAGGGTCAGCTTGGTCACCTCACCTTCCAAGTCGGCCATGGTCAGGCCCTGGTCCAGGGTTAGAGAAAGGTCCACCCTGTCCAGAGCCTGGATCTCATCCAATGTCAAGGCCTTCTCCTGGGGCTTCCTCAGAGCCTTGTAGTGTCTGCTCTGGAGGCTGCTGCCTGGGGCCCTCTGGGTGGACTCATACCCTTTCCTGGAGGTGCTGCAGCTCTCTGCCAGCGGGGGGAAGAGCTCATCAAACCAGGCATCCCAGATATCCTTCACCCACTCCCGATGAGGGAGTGTGCCAGGAATGCCCCCCTGGTCTGCGGCAAAGCTCTCAAAGTCCAGCACCAGGGGGAGGCTTGGGTAGCGGGTCAAGAGCAGAGGGGGGGAGGGTTCTTTTGAAGGGCATGTGGTGGGTTTGATGGGTAGCAGCTGGGACACTGACTCACTCCTGGGGACGCAGAAGACAGACGACACAGACGCAATTAGAGCAACAGGGGATAAAGTGAAATAAACAGTGAGAACCTGTGTCTGTAGCCAGACAACAGTCCACTATCACAGTACCAAACTAAACTAACCCTAACCCATAATTACTCTGTCACCTATTTGTTATCTCAACTTAATCACCGCACTGAACGTCTGCCTACCTGGAGAGAGAACACGCTGGCTCCAGAAGTTTCTTACGGACGTAGGCTAGTTTGGCGGGACTCAGTTTCTTCCTACCCCTGCACACCTTTATCTTAGAATGGGAATTGCCTTTTCGGTGGGGTTTCCCCTGGGCTACCCCGGCCCAGTCCTTTTTCAACTGGATTTGGCTGGAGCTGAGAGGTGCTGTAAGCCGAGGGACTTCGGGGCCCTCGGGGGGCACGTGGAGATGAGCCCCAAGTTGTACGGAGGGAGTGGTGACCCCTGCCATCGCGGTGGGGGACTTCTGCTGCTGCCATACCACATCTAGCTCCCTGGTGATGGTGGTGAAGTCACACGGTACCTTGGGGAAGGTCTCAGGCTCTGGGATGGGGTACGGGTTGGAGGAGGGCCTCTTCATGGGGAAGATGGTGAAAGGGGGGGACCGTGAACAGGATCTCTGCTTTACGCAGTGACATGGAATAACGTGACATGGAATGCTTTGCCATGTCCCCGAACAGCGTGGCATTTTACGTACACTCACCTGTTCTTCGTCAAAAGAGGGTAGAGACAAATGCTCGGTAACTCTCAGATCTGTCATTGACTGGAACTTTCTGGACTGCATTCTTCCCTGTAGAAAGACCCAAATTGTATGCTAGACCTGCTAGAGATTGGGTACTTCTGGTGGGGAAGAGGGTTAAAGCACACACTGACCACTGAGGGGGAAGGCTCCATCTCTGAATCCACCAGGTCCTGAAGATCACCACAGAGCTCTTCCCTTGATAGGTTGTTCTGTGTTGCCTGAGTAACAAACACCATAGAAACACAGCAGTATGGTGAGGTATAATTCACAGTAAAGGTGAGGAATCAACACAATCTTGGAGTGGTTGAAAAAAAGATTAGCCTGAGAAACTAGGCTAACAAAGGCCCCTAGTTAGCCATGAATAATTTGTTTAGCGGAGATTGTCAGACTGCTCCATGCAGACAACCTATCAACACACACTCTGACATTACAAGTCTAGACACTTTATTTACATTCCAAACACCCTGGAGCCGTCCATCCCCTAGCTAAATGGCTACCTTCCTAAAGCGACATATTTCATTGTACTAATACATTTGTGGTGAAAAGGCATAATAATTTTCACCTTGTAAATATTATATGATACATTTTTGTCCTGGAAATAGCATTCAGGCTCGTTTGTAAACATCAGAATACTTGGCCCAGCACTACACTACCTGGTACTTGGGGAACAGTTTGTGTTTGACAAAGGCAGGAGCGAAGCTGAACTTCGGAGGCGCTGGGTGCCAGAACATCTTCAGCTCATTGGAACACAGAGAGGTCTGGGAGGCATGAGAGAGATACTGCAGGTATTGCACATGGACGAACTGGAAGGATACTCAGACCAATTAAACTTAAACATTATATTACAAATATCAATAGTTATTGATCTTATTGGGACTGACAAATAGACAATTGTTTCACATTCCTGGCTAGGTACAGTACTATTTTCATGTCTGAAGCAGTACCTCATATCCAACTAGTTGAGTCTAATGATTTACATTATTCTGTGTTTACATTACACTGTGTTGGCTGCCACCTAGTGGACAAAAACATTTTATGTCAATATTAACATACTAGCAATGACATCCCTCCTCACCCCTTGTCCAGAAACCATAATCCTGGGCTTCTCTACATAAAACTCAGCAATCCTCTGCCAGTCATCCAAGCTGTCCCAGCTCTCAGGTGGCAGGTGGTTCACACAGTCATTTCCATTAGTCAACTCCACACAGGGCACACCTTCATTAATGATCCTGTGAAAGGATAAAATATATATATAAAAACAAATGTACAGGTTATATGAGGCGGACTTGCAAAGTTTGTCTAACTAAAGTGCATTTCGTAGGGGGAGAAAAAAGTTAATGGTGAACAAATCAACATTAAGTTATAACTATAACTGATAAAAGCAAAAAACAAGGTATCTTCTGATCTGGTTTTACCTGTGTCTGTCAGGCTGTGCAGCGATATGTTGTAGTACTGCCCTCTGTTGGTGAAACTGTGGCAGTGCAGTGAGTAGGCTGGAGGTGTGACAGACTAGTGAAGCCAGCTGTAGCTCCACAGGCAGGGCTTGGCTGATGGGCATGGTACAGAGGTGGTGAATGGTCTTGAAATCATCTGCACTGTGGGAGTAAAACACAGTAGTAATGACGGCAAGTTTGTGATATGCTTACTCTGTCAGTCTGTCACCATGCCAACCCCTTGTCACTAACATGACAATGACAGCAATGAGAATGTAAACTGAAAGCTAGAAGCAGTCCAATGTTTACTTGCCCCTGGTGATAAATGTTAGAATCATAGTTGCAATGAAAGACAGTACCCACAAATACATGCATATTCACAGGTATAAAGAAAAGATGGCTAAAATCATCCTTAGAACCAAACTCCCACTGGGTTGTTATTTTCAAATGTGTCAATCAGTTAACGACAATCCACATATTGGAACACTCCACAAGCCATTCTGTGTTCTTGCGGCTGGTCCCAACAGATGAGCCATTCTCTCTGGCATAAGCAGACGAGGCAGAGGTTTATTTGCTCAGATCTTCCCTGCCATAACTTCCCACCACTCTTTGAACCTAACTGGAGAGTCTGTGTGTGGCCTCTTTGTGCTGGGAAGAAGAGGCCCAGTATCCCTACGCCACCCACCTCTTGACTACGGCTTCTAACCTGACAGACACTGGACAATTTATTTGAGCCTAACATGTTCACTGTCGCCTGCCACTCCTTAAATGTATCCCCTCTCTGGCACTCTGGGGCAGACAGGTATACCTCAGCTCAGGAAGCACACTAACCTGCAAGGTCAATGTGAAGTCATTCGCCTTGTTTTTTAATGAATTAGCATTCCATTATTTTGGGGGAGGAGCCGACTTGAGCGATGCATTTAGCGTTTTACACGACTCATCCACCGTCATCAGACAGGCTGGCAACCTGGCCCTTCATAAAGCCTCTCATCCATATCCGGCAGAAACCTTTCAGTGAACCAAAGCTCTGAAAAAAGTATTGAACTAAATGGCACTTGTAGCGGTTCCATTTATTGGTGAATGAGGTGGGACGGGTGGCACAAGTCCAACTGTGCTTTTAGCAGGAGTGGCAGTAAATCTTCTCTTGGGGTGTCAGTAAAAAGGAAGTGTGTTGGTGCGCCGGGCTCCAGGCAGACCAAGCGCTGTCATGACAGAGCGTTAGGCCCGGGGCAGAGTAATTAGCCTCTTTGTCAATAGGACTCTGAGAATGGGTTGGGAGGTTTTGATGCTAGTCTAGCATCCACTTCGCTAAAAGAAACACTCCCGAAAACTGAGCTGACGTATTACAGGGCAATGTTTGTTAGGGGGAAAACAAGAGGAAGTTTGCAACATTAAAACAAACACATACGCCGCAAAAAGGTTTGTGATTTAACAACAGGCATAGTGGAACTATTTTATATGTGTTACAAAAGCAATTAGTCATTGTGTTATTAAAGGAAAATGAAATCCCAGTGAAGCATGGCATTTAATTTACAACTTTCATGATCAAGTTGACAGTGAATACAAGATGCTTACTGTTTTTTGGGGGTCCATGTTGCTAGAAGGGAAAAGCCTTGTGAAGACACTTTCCCTGGTCTCGAAGTAGGAGCAATGGAATATCCTTCAACCTTCAATGAGTCTATATAAGTCACCTTTGACAAAAAAATGAAATGTGTGTGTTTTAAAATTTCAATGGGAAAGAAATATCTAGTAGCAGTTCAATGGTTAAGCTACTGAACTCCAAACAATGACAATCAAATAAATAAGTACCTTCTGGGAGAGGACAGAGGCAGTAGAATAATTTTTGTCTGTCTCTATCTCTGACAGTGAGTCAGCCATCTTGTAGAGCCCTGGTTTGACTTCAGGGTACTCAACAGGTCTTGGACAGGTTGGTGTCTTACCCATCATCATCCTCGTTGGACCTAGGGAACTCGGAGGAGTCCCCTAGAAATTCAGGTATTAGGTATTTGCTATTGTTATTCACACAAATAACAGACACTTATTCAAATTAAGTAAAATTCGAAATTGTCACAAGCCAAGATGAATCCACATGTCTTCATTACCTGTTTTTGTACATGGCAAATTTTCTCTTCTTTCTTCTTGGATGTGTCAGATTTGGTTTCCTCTGTTTTCTCTTCCTTTAAAAATGATTGAATGTACAATTGTTGTTCATTAGCTGTTTACCAGCTTGATCTTAACTTAAATTGAGGTTCTTTTTAACCCTGATATCTATATATTATTTTTAACCCAGAAATTCTCATGATTCATATTTAACAGAATTATATTCCCATTGCAAAATTATTTAAACCCCTGACCAATTCAGTTTTAGAGTGTAGAGCATTTTGTCGAGAAGCGCATTCTTGGCTAAAACCAAGCACTATGTGTGGCACAATCTAAAACCACAGTTCACACCATCCCTATAGGTGAGGTATGGTTGCAGCATCATGCTTTGGGGATGATTTTCAGCAACAGGCTAAGCATCTTGGGAAATTCCGGTTTCTGTCTACTACAAATCTAAAGAAAAGCAAATTCACCTTTCTTAAGAAGAGCGAATTCACCCTTCAGCAGGACACTGATGCGAAGGCCAAAGCAACATTGGAGTGGCTCAAGAACAAAAGGCTACATTTACCTGGACAAAGCCTTGATCTCAATTCTACTATTTAAGAATTGCAGCCAATAGGCATCATCCAAACAACCTGAAAAACCAGACGCAAATCTGCCACGAAGACCGGATGGTAATCACTCACACACCATGTGCAAAGCTGCTACATACCCGAAGACATAGGTGATATCGCGGTGAAAGGTGGCTCTACCAAATATGAATGTAGAGGCTGAATACCTACTATGCAAGCAACAAATTTACGTTTTTATTTTACTCACAGATATTTCATAAACCTATTACCATAAAACCAATGTCACCATTCAATAAATGATTTTGAGAGTAAAATTTGTAATTCATGAATTGTTTAGGGGTGTGTATTCTTTCAAGGCACTGTATATTGTAAGCTCAAGTATATAAGTTCAAGTCATTAGGAACTTTTATATAGACATATATGGCTTCTTGTTTCACTTGGGTATAAATATGAAGTGACATAAAACCAACTCTCTTTGTCATTAGTCAGCATGGAAAGTTCATTGAACAAACAAGTGAAAGGTGTTTGACTCAATTAATTAGGTAATGGTTATTTAAAAAAAGCCTGAAAATAATAGTTAAGACCTTAAAGTCACCTGGAAGGGTAATTAACCTACCTGGAAAATTACACAATTATATTTGGGGCAATTACACACTTTGGCATTTTATCAACCGATATTATATTGCTTTAGTGTTGTTACCTCATTGTCTGCCTTGTAGCTGTCCCCCAACACTCTCACCATCAGCTCCTTCATCATCTGGTTGGAGGCAGATGGCAAATCGCTGTACCCAATGATTTCCTTCACCAACCTCACTCACCTGTGGGTCTCTCTTCTCCTGGTCCTCTGATCCCATCGCCCCAACAATGCCCCGGGCCTCATCCAGTAGCTCTGAGGTAGATTTGACACTGCGGATACTGCTGGGGGCCATGGAGCCCCCCTGGCTCTTTGAGCTTCTGTTATCGGTGGACATCCTCGGTTGAGACGTAGACCTGTGTTTATGGTTCACTCTTCTGCTTTTTTTTACCTTCCACGGGGTGATCTCTTGGCATTGGTCGGCGCTGGAGTCCTCATTGTTCCTGCTCTCATCTGTACTGTCTGAGCTCAAAGCCCTGCTGAGGTAGTTTGCCCCACGAACGTGTCTTTCAGCCTTCTTTCTCTCTGAGGAAGACACCTGATCTGACTCCCGCTTGCGTGCAAACGTCCTGGGTCTTGTTGCCGGCCACTCTGATCTGGGCTTAGAGGGAGGCTGTGGCCTCATGGACAGAGACACAGCCCTGGTAGTCCCTGCTCTCTGAGCTATGGCTGGCTTTGGGACCGGTGTGGGGCCCAGAGGACACTGGATCGAATGAACTGAAACGATGGCACTGCTGACATCTCTTGCTTCACTGATGCCTTTCATACGTGTAAGTCTTTGAGTCTTACACACCTTGGACTTCAATTTAGAGATGTCTGGTAGTAGAGCACTTTCTGGTGGGCAGGTGGGGATTTTAGCAGAACCATTTCTCAGCATGTTGCTCTGTTTCTATTCTATTAAAAAGAACATGCAAAAGAGTACAGCACTGAAGAGGGAAAAGGTAAGAGTAGAAAAATATACAATATACTGTACCTAATAGGGATGCATTGATAACAATTAATGACCAATTCCAATATAGAAAATTATATATATATTTAAATAAATGAAATAAAAAACACAGTCTGTTTCATGGCATACTATACAATGCCTGGCTATGAATGTATAATTTATTGTTGTTATTGTTATTATTTTCATTAGCATTTTTTTCATAACATCTAATACCATATTTACTTATGGTATTAGATGTTATGAAAAAAATGCTAATGAAAATAATAACAATAACAACAATAAAACAATAGGACAAAAGACAACTGAATTATGACAAGGATTACCGGCGTTGTCTAGCTATTCAGACAAAAGTCAAAAATGGTTGACCCTTTTGATTTAATTGGTGTATCTCTAGTATCTAAAGGTAAATATATTTCTTAATAGATGGATAACATTTTTCATTATTTTTCAATGAGCGATTATGGAACTTCAATTAAATGTTTTTTAAACAGTAAAATTGTCTGAATCTAAAGTAATTGATAGCCTTATATTACATTAAGTTACATGAAAATTATGCTTGATTGGACTAACACCATATCTAATGATCAAGCGACTGATGATTGTTACTTGCGTTCCAAAAAAAGGCATTTTAGCACACTTGCCTGTTTAGCCAACCTCAGAGGTTGAAATCATACGCCACGCCCACAGATATTAGCAAATTTAGATAACGATGCTGAGCAGCGCAAGATTTCAGTTTGAGTCGTCAGGCAAGCACAACACTCCCTCCAGATGTCTAGTTGGCGAGTTTTAAGAATGTTTAATGTCCTGATGAATACCATTACAATGATGCAATAAAACACTTTAGTTTGGTTGCGGACTTACTGTAGCAGTCTGCGTATTTTACCAGTAATTAGCAGTAGCATGGGTCTATTCCGCAACAAATTATGGAATGTGTAATCTGAAAGGGCCTGCTTCTGTGGCCAGACTGTTGCTAACCAGCTACTACTGTAAACAATATTAGAAAACTCCAAAGCTTACCTTTTTAAAAAAAGGTTGAAATGATAGTGACAGCTTTTTGTTGAAATTATAGTTTCTTTAAATAGATGAATACCAAACAGGTTGTTGTTATCTCCTAAATACGTTGGTAAAATAGCTACCCAGGTAAAAAGTTTGAGAACAATTCTTTTCGATTTGACTAATAACAATTTCTTTGTTGGGGTTGTGAGGATCTCCTAGCAACCAAAAGCGAAAACAAGCAACTTTGCGATGCAGACGAAGCCCCAAAACGCAACGCATTTTTAACACACACTTAAGTGGGGGGTCCTATTTAATTGTGAGAATATCTACAAATCATCAAACACATAAAAGAGGCATTTTAGCACACTTGCCTGTTTTGCCAACCTCAGAGGTTGAAATCATACGCCACGCCCACAGATATTAGCACATTTAGATAACGATGCAGAGCAGCGCAAGATTTCAGTTTGAGTCGTCAGGCAAGCACAACACTCCCTCCAGATGTCTAGTTGGCGAGTTTTAAGAATGTTTAATGTCCTGAGAAATACGATTACAATGATGCAATAAAACACTTTAGTTTGGTTGCGGACTTACTGTAGCAGTCTGCGTATTTTCCCAGTAATTAGCAGTAGCATGGGTCTATTCCGCAACAAATTGTGGAATGTGTAATCTGAAAGAGCCTGCCTCTGTGGCCAGACTGTTGCTAACCAGCTACTACTGTAAACAATATTAGAAAACTCCAAAGCTTACCTTTTTAAAAAAAGGTTGAAATGATAGTGACAGCTTTTTGTTGAAATTATAGTTTCTTTAAATAGATGAATACCAAACAGGTTGTTGTTATCTCCTAAATACGTTGGTAAAATAGCTACCCAGGTAAAATGTTTGAAAACAATTATTTTCAATTTGACTAATAGCAATTTCTTTGTTGGGGTTGTGAGAATCTCCTAGCAACCAAAACCGAAAACAAGCAACTTTGCGATGCAGACGAAGCCCCAAAACGCAACGCATTTTTAACACACACTTAAGTGTCTATTTAATTGTGAGAATATATTCAAATCATCAAACACATAAAAACCTACTTCTCTTTAATAGTGGATTTCGATTTTAAACCAGAGTTTCTTTCACCAGCTTACTACATGTGTAGCCTACTATATTTTCATAATTATTGTGAACACATCTGTATCGAAAAAATGAAAATTATTTGCCGTTTTTGCGAACAAAGGTGAGTTGATTGAACCCTCTTCCAGCCACTGAAATATTTTGGGGAGGGGAAACAAACACAGCTAGTAGTAGCCCATAGACTTACAGTAGCGAGCAGGACAAGACAGTAGAATGGGAAAGTTTTTATTTAAACACGCAGTTTAAGTGTGCCAAAATACAAAAGCCGAAAAAACTCTCGACAGACAATATTTTCAAGCGAGACCTGAAAAATAAGTCCCGAACCTGCAGACATAGCAACCCCAAACCAAAACCCTCAACAAGGCGGGACAAACAATACAGACACCACGTGGGTGCAGACATAATAAACCAGTTGTCATTACATTGAAAACATTTTAGAAAATGCTGAAGGGCTGAATTGACGGAATAATTAATTATTCTATCATTTCAATTTGACATAGATTTATGATTTTTTTAATTTTCACTTTTTATTGTGTATCCGTGGCCTATTATTAGAGGCATATTAGTGGGATAAAATCATTGTGTTTATTGACCGGCGTATTCAAATGGGATATGTGACAATATGTGATATTTGGATGGCATCCGGTGTTGATTTGGGGGCTTTTATTTTTAATTATTTTTCCTTAATATTTTTCTCCTGTGATATAACAAAGCTAAACATTATAGGATGATCATAAAGAATGATGACATAGAATAAAGCAATCTGTTAGCTGTAAAACAACCATGTTTATCTGTTGACATTATGGGCCTAACAATATAGGCTATCGTGTTAGAATTAAAATCAAATTTGCAATGCCTTGTGAAATGTTGCCTTGAACGAATCGATTTTCTCACCCTAACACATCAGAGATCACCCTGAGATAATCCAATGTAAAGCGAAAATTATCGCTGTTAATCGCTCATTAACTGATTTAAAATCGAAGGATCTGGCTGCAACCACTTGAAGGTCTAGCGTAGTTATCAGAGTGAATCTCTTTTCACGCCTATGTAGATGTGAACATCTGTCCTCTCCATTGTCGAGAGGTTTAAAAAAATAATTACTGTGGGTATAGTCTGCGCATAAACAACAGTAAAAAAAAAAATATTGCATCATGTGGAAAAACACAAAAATTCACCTGAAATAAGAAACATCATTCTTTATTGTTATAAGTGTATTGGAATACCAATTCTCCCCCACAGTGTTAAAGCTGTTTTTTATTACAATAAAATGCCTTTTAAGATTTTTCACAACACAAAAAGTAGCGGTTGTAATTATATAAAAACTAGGTGGCGTTGCTTGTTCGCACTTTAGTTGGTTTATATCTCGCGTTGTCCATGGTATGCCTTGTGTCCTTATTACTGGATATAGGCCTAATTCCATAATGTTCGTCTTTTCTTAAAATTGTGATTTATGACGCATTGAAAGTTTACACAACTTATGAGGTGTTGTAGATAAACTTTTCACCACATGGGTAATTTGTTTCTATGAAGAAAAAACATTGTGGCAACTGAGGTGGGCAGAAGTATGACTTCAGTGAGGGAAAAAGCCTACCAAATGAACACTAAAAAAGTGGGTGGGTAAGCTACCGCCTACGTAATAGGGGAAGATCTACACTCACAGGTCATTGCATTCAACATCGCCTCACTTCTTTACTCTAGCCCTCTTGCAACATCCCGCCAGTTACAGCACTCGGTTTCCTAGGATACATTTCTCCAAAACTTCAGTCGGAGGAACTGCATGTTTACGATTTGTGGATTTCCACCATAATGTTGGGTGCTGTGAAAATGGAAGGTCACGAAACACCAGATTGGAGCAGCTACTACAATGACGCACAAGAGGTATGTTGATTTTAGTTATGTTTGATTTGGTTTATTGAGTAGCATTGGTACAGGCTGATTTCTCCTTTTTTGTTTTGGCAATCCACGTTTTTAGCAAAACGCAACTAGGCTTCTTCCTTTGAAATGATTCAATGGCACACTGTTTTTGCTCATGGAATATGCGGCTGTTCTGGGCATAGACTTAATGCGCAACCTGATGTCACCCTTATAGCCTGAAGAAAGAGACGGACAAACCCGCCGGGTGGCAGCAGCGCTCGTTTCGGGTTTTCACAAAGTGTCAAATACTGAATGGGTCAACTACCATTTTACAACAAATAAAAGTCAATGATATCAATTCGAGATTATTCTACATAAATACATGCAGATTTAAAATAGGAATTTGATATTTAGGACCAACACCCAGCAAAGAGAACATGACATGTTGTCAATGCATACTACTTGAATAAGAAGTTGCAGTCAGTTAAATGTTGAATACCAATTTTAGCTCGTATACACTTGGCTTGATCTGTTGGCTGTGCGTAATAAATACCCATCTCGGTCAGGATGGGTCAAAACACGTCTGGATTTTGTTTCTACTTAGTACTTATTTGTACTCACCTGATGCCACTGGTCTGAATTAGTATCTGGTTTAAGGACTGGTTGAAGTGTTTTAGAATAAATTGGACAGCCTAAATCTAAACGATTACATTGCTTGAAATGTTCCAATAAATCACATTAAATGCCAAAAGTTTGTTATATATTACACTAAACTGCAAAGCAATGTTTTCATGTTCCTCTCAATAAAATCTCATTAATAAAATGTAATTAAATTCGTTACTTATTTATTACATCGTTTGTGTCAATAGCCAACTACTATTAAGATAAATTATTTTGGCTACACATCAGTGTATTAACCACTATCTCATGTTCTTCCAGGTATATTCACCAATGGCAAACAGCGGCATGAATGCAGGACTGAGTTCCATGAACAGTATGAACAGTTACATGAGTATGTCTACCGGTGGAAATATGACCTCTGGTTCCTTCAACATGTCCTATGCCAATCCCGGTTTGGGAGCCGGACTGAGCCCCGGGACCATGGCAGGCATGCCCCCGAGCACGGCCAGTGCGATGAACGGAATAGGTGGAGGGATTTCGTCAATGGGCACTGCCCTTAGCCCCTCGAACATGTGCGCAATGTCGGCTCAACAAGCGTCCATGAACGCTCTTAATCCATACGCAAGCATGAGCCCTACCATGAGCCCAATGTCCTATACTCAGCCCAACCTGAACCGAGCAAGGGACAACAAGACGTTTAGGAGAAGTTACCCCCACGCAAAGCCCCCGTATTCGTACATTTCTCTCATAACTATGGCCATTCAGCAAGCACCAAGCAAGATGCTCACGCTTAGTGAAATCTACCAGTGGATAATGGATCTATTTCCATACTACAGACAGAACCAACAGAGGTGGCAAAACTCCATTCGTCATTCCCTGTCTTTTAATGATTGCTTCATTAAAGTATCTAGGTCACCGGATAAGCCAGGCAAAGGCTCATATTGGGCCCTGCACCCAGATTCTGGAAATATGTTCGAGAACGGTTGTTACCTGCGCAGGCAAAAGCGCTTTAAATGCGAAAACAGAAAGATGTCGTCAAGTAAAGGAGACGGAAGGAAAGACCAGTCCGCTTCTGGGTCACCTTCGAGCGAGAACGCTAACAGCAAGACTGGGCACGTGGACTCAAACTCCTTATCCACCTCTAACCAGTCATCCAGTCCTCACAGCATGGACCACAGGAGCAGTGGCACTGCAGCTGAACTAAAAAGCAGCGGGACCCCTCTCCACCCCGTGGCCAGCTCGGCCACGTCCCTGTCCTCTCTCCCTTTACCCCTGCACTCAATGGCGCAGGAGTCCCATCCGCACCTAAAAGAGGATCCCCATTACTCTTTCAACCACCCGTTTTCAATAAATAATTTAATGTCATCTTCAGAGCAACAGCACAAACTGGACTTGAAAGCCTACGAGCAAGCTTTGCAATACTCCTGCTATGGCTCAGGTATGTCTTCCAGTCTTCCCCTTGGCAGCGCGTCCATGGCTGGCAGAGCTATGGACCCATCCACGATAGATGCGTCGTACTATCAAGGTGTGTATTCCAGACCAGTCCTCAACACTTCTTAGTATCTTCCCATTTTTATAGTGCTGCACAAAAGGACGACAGAAAACATTTATCTTATTTTTGCATGCACCTGGTGCATAAGGACTGTTCTTTAATGTATAAGAATGAGTATGAGTAAAATACAATAGGTCTATACTATAAAGTGTTACCATTGAATGATTGTATATCCAGTTGTAAATCATTACTAGTGTATTTAAAAAAATTGTGAGCTTGTAAACTATTGTTGTATTCCCCAAACTTGTAGTCTCACAATGAATATGTCCATGTGTTACAATGTGCATGAATGAAGGTCAACAAGGTCTCTTGGAACGCGTGACACAGACGAAGCTCAAAACACTTGTTTGTTCCAGATATAGCCTACTTTTTTAATGGATGTTGTCATTTTATGCATTGCTTTTATTTTATTTGCTAAATAAAACAAACATATTTCCAACTCAATCCAATCTTGTATTACAATTTTAAATTCTATGTGGAAATGCATTCTAAATAAAATACGTATTTCATATAGCAAAATTCCAGTCTTTATTTTGTGATATTTTTCAAACCAGAAAATGGGGGATTTTATGTGCAGATTAGCGTTTTGTTTGTTGGTTGGTTTGGATGTCTTTGCATGTGCTTAACTTATTTCTTGTTAATTTTCAAATAAAACAAATACGATTTATTCACGGATTGTTGTAAGTTATTCTGTGCACGAAACTTAAATTATACCACATAATGAGGCGTTTTACGTATATCCAAATAATTTAGGAACAAAGTTAATTTTACGTTTTATTTTTTTTAAACATCATCTTTCAATTTACTTTAAAAAGTAATGTATAAATTATAAGACCAACATATTCAGTCAGAGGGTTACATGAAGCCAACATGCACATCGTTTGTTGTTCAGTTTTGTAAACTAATACATACAATTATTATAACATGAATGTAACTCAATGGCGTTAATAATAATTGTCAATATTGTTGTGAAAATTAGAAAATTTTAACTGGTTTGAGGGTTGTTTGTGTTGACGCATCTCAGTGATCAATGAGCTAGGCTAAGCCAAACAGAAATATAGCCTCAGAGCTTTACTTGATAAAGGATTCGGGCGTGTTGTAAATGGATTTTTAACAATATCATGGAAAGGCCAAAGCATCTTTTTGTGAACCGTAACCCTACATGATTCGGCTCGTGAACCTGAACAGATTTGACTTTGATCATGGTATTTTGTAGACACACATTTTGGCTGAGTAACCGTGAAATGTGTTTAATTATCATGTAATTGCCCCCCGATGCGCAAATAACGTGGAGAATTGAATTGAGCTTCATGAAAATATAAAGGAGTCTTTAACCGTTAGAGTTTTAGGCCTTTGCTCTGTGCTTTTTTTAGATACATTTCCACTAAGACAAATTCAAGAAAATTGTACATGAATCAATTTCTTTTCTGAAGCCATGCTAGTTGTATGTTATATATCTAAAACCAAGAGTATTTGGAACAACTGCCTGTATATGAGTTGCTCACATAGGCCTACCATTTAAGCTACTTCAGATAAACTCACAATAACAACATCCATCTAAAAATACTGAATGTAAACGCTGTCAATTGTTTCCTATTTTAACCAATTTTTGGAACGAAACTATTGTGACTAATATTTGTTTTAGTGACCGCTGGTCACTTGAAATGTCTGTAAATAATTACGTCTAAATTGTTTTGCAAACATTTTATATTTTTGCTTGAAAAAATAGGTTACGTTAATATTGATCTTTTGGTATTTTCGTCACAATAAGAATACACATTCTGATATATGATTTTACAGTCAAACTGTGTTTTTATGGCAAAAATAACATCAATCGTTAATAAGTAAATAAAAGAAGGCATGAACAACAAATGTAAGGATTTTTCCATAAAACCTGCCAAGCTGCAGATATGATCATTGTATGTGTTCCATATCAGTTTAATTCATAATGGGAAGTCATTTAGATCAAGGTACTCTTTTCCAACAACGGACTATACAATACACATGCTATTTACAATTATATTATTCTAGGGGTAGTATGCATATTGTTATTTCAAAATCATACAGTGTTGTCCAGTTTGTAGACGAGATAAACCAAACTGCACTAACACATTCATGTATTTTCTTGTCTTTAAAACTTCTTTGCAAAGTGTTTCCAGTTTGTTGAGCGCTGAACTCCACGTTTCCATGAGAAATCTTTTAAATATATTAACAAGTCTTGTTCATGAGTTTACCCAGCTGTTAAGAAAAGCTATGTAGTGTGAGATTCAGAATGGAAACCGCATTGGGTAAAAAGTCACACAAGTAAAAACAGCGCGCAAACCTGACGACCTTTAATTTAGTATGATTGTAATATTGACTTTTAGATCATCATTTAAAATATAAATTATATTTAGTTTCAACATATTTGAATGTTTCCCGTTATTAGAAGCAATGGAGTCCTAGAAAACATCTAAGATACAATATGTATAATCTACTGCGTTGATGGTCTTTATGTTGGTTTACCTGATAAAGCCAACCCAATAAAAACGTACTGTATCTTGTGGGCATAACAGCCTTTGGCCCAGAAGACAGCAAGACGAAATTATCACATTTGAAGGTGAATTTATAAATGATAATAGAAGATAGGCGTTATTATGCGAGTTGTTGCTATCAAATCAATAATTTCAAATTGGCACCACATTTTCTTGTTTATTACTATCCTATAATATTATTATTATTACTACGGTTACAAATAATATGAAGTTTCAAAGTATCCTGGTTAGATGGTGTCTTTCTCTCACGCAGCATTGAACTATTGAAACCGTCCAACCTTTAGTAATGTGTGACATACGTTATCAGCAGGCAGTGCCCAGCATAAAGATTTCAACCAGCGGCTTGTATTCCAACTTATGTGGCATTTCTCGTTTCCCCATCAAAAGCCCTGGCGCTTTCTTCAGCCTTATGGACAAGAATTTCGACAACAATGCGCAGAGCCCTTTACTTCAAAAGCGACCATCAGCGAGCCTACCCGTAGACCTTTCTTCTCCGTCTTTTCATTCGGAGTTTAGAAAGCCACTACAGGGCCAAGGCGCCTCTAATACCTTTTGATGGGGATTGAATTAATTATCTCCAATAACACAATTGTGCTTGGCTAACGAAAAGAGCAAAGCAATACCCCTTCAGATTCACAGACGAAAGAAAGGAGCTTTCAAAGGCCGAGGGAGAGATCTCTATCCGAAATCAGCTTTAGAAGCAGCTGGTTTTCCATTAAAAATTATACGGGAGAAGTTTATTAGGGCTTTGTATCCTCAATATGCATCGACTATGTCAGGTTGGTGGTCCCTCGGCCTACCCTGTCTGCTACGAGACCATTATGTTTTGTGTCTTGATTAATCCATTGGAGGCCACAATAAGGGACAACCCAATTGGTTTGTTTTTATGGTTGCTCTTCCTGCAGATTAACGGGGAAAGTTTGATCAAACAAAAGAAAGACAAGTTTTATACGTTTTGGACGAAGACACATTTTTTTGAAATGTGTGTCCACATTAATCAACCTAGACTAATACCAAATATGCCTAAATCATACATATATATTTTTTAACAAACAGTAGGCCTTGTCTTGTTTGTCAGCAGAAAACATTGTAAATTAAACATTTGATGAATACGACACACGACGCCGAAATCATCTAGCATAAAGCAATATGCATCGCTTAGTGCATACATACCTCGAAAAAACATCTTGCTCTGTCAGGCTATAATTAACCTATATACTATATACAGTACTTTTTAAAAATCAATTTAACAATTACCCGAAATGCTTTTCACTATGCCGTAAGATTTATAAAATGTGTGTATCATTAACATGGCAGGACTTATGTACGGAGAGTCGTTATAGCAACATGATCAGTCACGCTTTTCTCTGAAGGCTATTCAACCCTGGGCTGCGGAAACACGTTTTTAATTAAAGCGTATAAAAAGTTGTTTTGTAGTCATGTCATCATGCGATTGCTTCTCAAAATGGGGTAAGCCTTTATAGGGATCCCCCTTCTTTTTGATGCGCCCTTGCGCAATCCTTTACATGAAAATGGAGACAGACAAATGTATACGTGGAAATAAAGGATAACACTCAAATAAACATTGCAAATATATAGCCTACATACTTAGATTTTACAGACCTACGGAATATAGATTGTAGACTAAAACATAATTAAAATGTAGTCTAGGTCTATAGACTACATGCCTATCAAACGCACAAATGGAGGCGTAGCCGATTTGGGGATAACCAGGGATATCAAAGTTTTTAGATTTCAACAAAGTGAAAGATTTAGCCTCCGTATTTAGAACAAGGCGGATTATCTGACGGAGAAACATACATTGGGAGGACCTTGTGGGATTAAGAGTGGGGACACCCAAGTTGTGAGATCTCCACGGTTACCAGTCCAGGAGAAATCGACGAGCTTGTCAGTGTCACTGGAGCTTTTCTGGAGGGGAGGGTAAAAACACCGCAACTCGCGCGTCTCTAGACCACTCTATCCTACCCCTTCCGTCTTTAGATAGCAACTTGAGGGCAACGGTGCATACAACCCATTTTCTGAGTACATAATCGATCATGTGTGGGTACACAAGTCTTAGCACGGCCCTAGCTGTTTCATCGAACGAAACCGTGAGGAAAGGAGTGCTCGCGAGGGCCAACTCATCAATATGAGCAAAGGAAACGTAAACGATGCGAATATAAGTGTTTGGTGTGTAGTCTGTACTAAAGGTCGCCCGATCTCTTTGTCCCTCTTATGTTTATAAACTATCAGTATGCAAAGATGGAGCACAGAGGGCGAACACAGAAAGCGAGAGTGAGGGAGAAAAAAGAAAACGAAACTGCTAAATTAGTTGTCCACGGAGAATAATTCTCTTTGCACCTTACTCGTCAACGCACATATATTTATCGAAGGTGCTAAAGAATTCGCCAAAATCTGTTCGATACCCATATATTATGACAATAGCCAAAATAATACTGCAAGCCAGGTATAAAAAACATGGACTACAAGAGTTTTCAAAACGTTCCTTTCTCAATATAGTTTCACCTCTTTTACAACGTAACCTAATAATAGTAAGGCGTTCTAAAATAATTTAGTAATGAAATGCGGTAATCTTTGTATATGCATCTTACAAAATAAATATAGCATTTTAAAAACTTAAGACCTGTTCCGAATTGATGAAACCTTAGATAAACAGAAGGGTTTTTCAATTTATACAATTGCATAGGGATTTAATGGTGTTAAAAATGTTCAAAAAGTACTACATATATATAAAAAAAAGTATAATGGTACACATAGTATAGTGGGGAGCTATTGGATTAAACGCAGAATTGAGACACAAAAGGCCTCTTTTTCAATCACAAAACATAAAATAAATCTCACTTGCCAGAAAGGTATCCAGCCTACTCTGTTCATCTTGCTAATACACTCCCAGTTTTTGTTCTAGGAAATGGCATTTCGTTAACCAAATATCTTACTGACATATACATACGACGTACATATATATATATATATACATGCACAAACACACACACGTATATATATACACACACATACATACATACATGTCACATGTTTTGGGACAAAGTCAGCATTCAATTAAATGTTTTTATTTTATTTCCGGTAATACACACAAAATGTCAATGAGCTATAACAGCATTCATGACTTTAAAACACAACAGATGCAACACAAATACTGGTAGTTAATACACTACGTTCTTTAAATCCAAAATCCATTCATGATTTTATGGCATTATGGAGTCGACCAAATAACATTCATGTTATTTGGCCCAAGGCAGCATGTGAAATCCAGGCAGCACCCAGAACCTTTACAATACAGCACTAACCTTTTCAATAATATACTGTATATGTCAAGACACTGTATTGATCTGGGGTATCAAAGAGAATACAACTTTCATCAGTAAAGCAGGCAGTACTTTCCCAGGTAACAGAAATGGGCTGCAACACAAGCATCAATGGCAAAATAAGATTGTCGGTAAAATGTCAAATTTAGAGTGAGATGTGGGGCCGCAACGAACCAACCGCCCAAGCGGTTAAACATTTACGACTTCGTTTGAGCCTAGCCCGGAATGAGGCTTTGGAGTGCAGCTCTTCTAACAACTGTTTGCCCAGTTAAGACCTGGGTGTGTGTACACATCGTTGAACGCCGCAGAACAGGCCTGGGCGGGCAGGGAGTCAGCCTGGTCACCAGATGTGGCCTCCGGGCCGGTCGTGGGGTCGGGTCGCCCCACACCGAATGTCCTTCTACTATCTCCACAATGCACAGCGTTTAGACCAGGCATCTGCTTAAGGAGCAGGGCGTCACATTTAGGGCCAGGAACGGAATGGCCTGACCGCTGCTCCCCCACCCGGTCACCTCCGTCAGATGACCGTCCGCACGCTGCCCGTCCCCACCTTTTTCCTCAGCACCTCCACCAGCCGCTCCAACCTGCGACAAGACAAAGAGACTAACGTGAGTGATTACCATCACCGACCCGAGGACATGTGAGGAGGAGGAGTAAGACCAAAACAGGGATGCTGGGGAGGAGGAGGTGGTTAGAATCAGTAAAAAGGGGGAGTTGGGGTGAGGGAGACATGGAGGGGGGAGAATGTGAGGAGTGAATGCATCTGACCTGTTGTGGAGCCTCAACTAACACATGGATGCTCTTGCGGCAAGACCGCTCCTTCAGAGGGTAGCTAGTCAGACAACCCAAACCAAACTAAACCCACTGAAAATATATTCTCTTCAAATTGATAGGATTAGGTGTTTTTTCCAGGCCAAGGGGTCCAGACCACCACACAGCAAATTAATCCCCGACAGGATGGGTTTATTGGGTGGGAGAGGAGAGGAATTCTTCTGGAGTGGAAGGCTGGGTGACAGACACCGGAAACATCACACAGCTTTTTTGGCAGTCTAGAAACGAGACATGAGAGGCTCGCCAAAACACGCACGATCCTTACATTCACATTTGATCTGGTCCAGACAGTCTACTACCGAAACACACACAGGACTTTTAAGAGTTTGGGCATACATTTTGCCCAATAAAAACATTAATGGAATCAAATATTATTTTAACTGGCCAATTAGTATGATTTCTAGCTAGTTTGTTAAAAAGCATCCAACGGGACACCAGAATATTTTGTCTCTATTGAAATCAGAACTAATTTTACCAATTGTTGAATGACTACATAATTCCATGGTATTAGTAGCCCTAAAGGTATCAGATGAAACTAAATGGCATCTTAAGGAGCAGCATTGACCGGTGAAGAGCATAGTGCTAAATATATAGAAATCAACCAGATAACATAAGAAAATGGCCCATCTATTACAGTCGCAGGGAAGAATGTTAGACTAATGGACAAAAAGAAAGCACACATGTTCGAATAACTGATGAGCCTATTAAAGTTTTCTTCCAAGTGCAAACATTCTTCCATAGAATTCCAAACTTTGGGAGCACTTAGACAATGAAGAGCTCCAACTGTGAATGAAATTAGAATACAAAGCCAGGACTGAACCCCAGAATAGGCTTCTTGTTATAGGGAAAGGATTTAAAGCTCTTTCCATGAACATCTTATCCCCCGTCCTTACTATGATTTCACCGATATGGGTGGTCCCAAATGTTGCCCTATTCACCATTTAGTGCACTATGTTTGAACAGGCCCAAGTCAAAAGCAGTGCACTGTGTAGGGAAGCCAGGCTGCCATTGGGATGCAGAGACGGAAATATTACGTGTCAAACCTGAAAAGGCTTCACACAGGCATGCAACAGCCACTCTGGTAGATGTGTAAGAGTTCTCCCAAAAAATGATTACTCAGACTTTTCAGATAGAAGGTATGAAAATGTTTTCTTTTAAATCAGAAGATACATATGAAATAATTGTATATAAACAAGTAGCAAATCACGTGCCGGACATTTTTCACAGTTGAGATTGAACCGTGACTTAAGGCGTTTGTTAGCGGCGATGAAGTATTCTTGAATTCCTCACATTGTCCATGTGCATCGCACTTGAGACACAACCCAGAAACAACAAATACTTTTGACAAAGAAGAAAGACACATCTTTGATCTTTCCCAGGGAGTGGGTTCTACTCCCTTTCGAAACATGGTGCATTGATTATTTTAGTTGTAATGGTCTGAGAAAACCCTGTTGCCTGCCTGTCTGGCCCAGGTTTTTTCTGTGCGACTGGTAACCACGTAGTATCTGGGGAGTAGGGGTGAAGATATTCTCCATTTGTTATCATCATCCCCATAAACCTGACTGTTTAGCAGCCGTGACTAAATATACTGCTTGGTGAGCACCCATGCTTGCATGAAGGTCTGACACGTTAGCTTCGGTTAGTGTGCAATGTACATGCAAGCCAAGCCAAGCCAAGCAAGCACAAACGCACACATTCGCGCACAGTGTGTTGAATCCCGACTCAGCTATTTCACACAGCAAGAAATCTCTTACTCCCTCCCAACCCCCCACTCTACTAACCTTAACCTCTCAACCCCCCCCTCTCTACTAACCCTAACCCCCCTCTCTACTAACTCTAACCCCCCCTCTACTAACCCTAACCTCTCAACCCCCCCTCTCTACTAACACTAACCCCCCCTCTCTACTAACCCTAACCTCTCAACCCCCCCTCTCTACTAACGCTAACCCCAATGGTAACTTCAACTCAAGAACTAACCCCAAACCCGGACAAAAAGTTTTCTCAAAGGTGAACGGCAAACTGTCCTTACAAAGACGTTTTTGGGAACCTTCCAAGTACAGGAAAAACAAAGAGGCGCACACCTTGTTCCCCCTAGTTTGGGTGTTACTGGCCCCTCGTTGCATTTCATATATGCATTAGCCTCTCCGTCACGTTTGCACAATTAGACGGTTCCAGCCAGTGCGCGCGTCTGTCCAAGGTGTACTGGTGTGGCGCTGGGGGTTTGGAACAACACTGTTTACAGAGGGTGGCCGGTAAACCCAAACACACACGCCGGGAGGAGCCAGAGGAAATATAAATCCTGATTAAGGATTCGCAGTGTCGCAAAACCAACAATTATAGCTGGAATAAGACTGAGTAAACACACAGCTCCTCGCATAAATTCTAAACAACCCAGAACCAGAATTTTTCAGCAGCAGAAACACCACTATCCGTGTTGTAATGGAGCGGGTATGCCGTGATGGATGGACAGCCTTCCCCGGAAGCGCTTGGTACTGCTCATTTAAGACCTCAGAAAAGACTGAATATTATTCAATAGCATTTGTTATAATTGGTTACATGATTCCGAAATTTCCATTTCCATAATTTGACGGCAGTAATCATAAGGAAATAGCTACCTAATAGTCCTAATAGGCCAATGGAGAGAGAGGATATGTAATCTTCTCTGGAACCTGTCCACAAGAAAGAATCAGAAGGTTTCAGGAGAGATGATGATGTTGGTGATGATGAAGAGACACCAAAAAGCGACCACCACCGCCTCCTGATGAAGAGGGTCTTTGTATGCTCTTGTGTCCTCCAAGGCCAAGTCTAAATCACTGGGCAGCTCCAGGCAGGCCATTAGCCATTCCGCTCAGCCCCTCCATCAATGGCGTTGGCCCGTTGGCCCCGCCACTCAGGTGCCACATTCTGGGCTGCCTCTCTGTTTCCTCTGGCAGGCCGTGGGCTCAGAGGGGAGGGTGGGAGGTTGTGTGTGTGTGGGGACGGGGCGTCTCAGCTTCCCCAGCATTCTTCTCACCACCGTGCGACGGAGCTCGCGTCAGAGCTCCCCCCACACCAGCTCCCCCATCTTGCGGCCCAAATTACGCCCTCTCCACTGTCCGGAATGGCGCTCCGCTTTTAACTGGAGCAAGACCGGGACCGTCCGTCCGTCCCGGGGTCAGTTATGGGTCAGGTGTGATGGCCCAGATGGGCCGGCTGACGTGGCTCCACCGTGACCTGGGCTGCCGCACACCTCGACCCCCATAAACCCCCCCGACAGGCGTCTTTCTGGGAAAGCGTCAGACTGACGCCGCGGTCCCAGACCACGCTCTAAAACTGTCAGCACTAACCTGTTGCCCTCCACCCGGAACACAGCCAGATTGGGAAAAAAAAAAAACCTTGGCAGGCGAAACAACAGCCTTGTCGTGGTGTCCCTACTTCCGCCGTTGCCGAGGACTGAAATGTGCATCGGGCAGAGAAGAAGTGGCATCATGTCCAATGTAGGACCGAGGCCCTCCGGTAAAGACAAACAGAACATCAATCACGAACCCGTTTCCCCCGTCCCAACCAGGGTTTGAGGTGGGGGAGGCGACGCAGCCTTCCCAGCCCTGAGAACTCCACCCCCCCCTCCCCCGGTTAATTCAACAGGCAAATAGATGAGCGGGGCGACGGGTGTTTGTTCAGGGGGGCCCGGTGTGACCGTGAAGGGAGGGTGCGGGACCGGGCTGCGGCAGGATGGAGACCACGAGAAGGCATTCGTATAGCAACCGTTGGGCGGCTGTGACGCTGGGGGGAGGGGGGGTCACCAAGACTGGCCAAGGCCTTTCTGGGGATGCGCGTTGTGGGGAACCGTTTGCGGGGGTTGAGGAGGAGCATCGTTGTCATGTTGTGGTCACTGGCAGAGGTTTCATATATATACACACATAGCTCTGGAAAGAAACAGGAAACCACTGCGCCTTCCAAAGAATTTGATAAGGAGAGTTTAGAATGAGGAACAGAAGAGTTCAACTCACTCAAAAAGTATCTTTTCAACTTTTTGGAAAAGGAAAGAAAAAGGTGCAGTGGTGTCTCAATTTGTTTCCAGAGCGGTACACCAGCCTTCGTTTCAAACAGGTTGTTTATACAGTAGCCATTATTAATGTGTATGTGAGATCAGATTGGTACTGCAGTTAGTTACTGACTTGTGAACTTTGTCGCTGGCCTCCCTCACTGCTTCCTGGGACTTTTGTAGCTGGGCCTGGGTGCTTTGGTGTTCAGCAGACAGTCTCTGGAGCTGACCCAGGAGAGGCTGCTGCTGTGGTGTGCTTGCCAGGCTAGAGGGGCTCTCCCTGGGCTGGAGTGGCTTGGTTTGGAGGGTCTGGGAGGGAGAGCTGAGAGAAGAGCTCGTCTGCCCAGCTTGGTTCAGGCTGGCGGGAGATAAATGAGAAGTGACCTCACATTTTGATACTTCATCAACACAACATGTAACGTGGAGCTACAGTACGAACTAGCGGCTAACAGCAAATGATAAACAGGAACTTTACTGAATGGGCACAAATGGGACATTTGGGCAGTGCGAGAGTTGAGGCCGGAACAATGTGGGGGAAAAAGTTTGAGAAAGCTGAACTTGATGCAAATAATCAGGGACATTGTTTCACTACTGAACAATCAAAGCTCACTAATACTATGTAGCACTACACAAAGGTGACTCACTATTAGTATGTAGCAATACACAAGGGTGAAGGGTGACTCACTATTAGTATGTAGCACTACACAAGGGTGAAGAGTGACTAACAATTACTATGTAGCACTATGGGTGAACGGTAACACTACAAATGTAGGACAATTGTCAAGCCGCTATCATACTGCGTCATTATATTTCACTGAGAGATTGATATGATCCTAATAATTCTTTCAGGAATACTGACCATCCGTTCTGTCAAAGGTGCAGGACCGAACAAAACCTTGGATACAAATATTACAGCAAGGATGTGACAGGCAGCAAGTAAACAACCCTGGATGTAGACTGAAGGTGTTGTACAGTCGGGGTGACCTCAACAGGCTTTCATCAACGCTCCACTCAGTTTGGAGTGCCGCTGGACACATTGCGAACACAAACAGACAAGGAACTTAACCTTAACCAATGAAAGCATGCCGGCAGTTTACCTGACAGTAGGGAACGTTATTCTGTATCAACACCCTGTGGCAAAGAGACAAGTTTAATATTCAAACGCTATGTCACTACAAGAGACAATATCTGGGAGCAATAATGCGACGGAACGTCAGTGGAATACATTACCATATATTACTGACAGGATTGACTGACAGAGCAGCAACCTGACTGAATGTGTATGTGCAACTGACTAGCTGAAAGCATCCAAATGACTGACACAGGAGCTCAAGGTGAAAGCTGACATGTGTTTCCCATGGTGATGAGACAGATGTATAGGCAGAGAGCTCTCAAAAATACTTGTGTGGTAACATTTTGGTTGTTTGGGCTTGGTAAGGGACAGTATTCTTCCCCGAAGTAAGGGCTGAGAAAGAGTTATAAGTAAGTGCGCAATAAAGAAACCAGGGTATCTCTTGGGACAAAATCTATTCGTATTGTGTAACTCTATTCTTGACTCCGTTGCAGCAACTTTGATGAATTATGGGACAATATCCACGCCCGTGTCTATGCAAAGTTATCAGTTATTAACCCAAACCAATTTCTACAGATCTTCAATGGACAACAAGATATGAAGATATCCAACCAAAAAAAAACCTTCCAATCAAACACGGATAAAAAAAACAAAAACAGAACTGCCACATGGATTTAAAAAGGTGTGGGAAATGTTTCACAGGGGCATTGGTCCATGCTGATGTAATGTCATCATACATTTGCAGCAGACTGGACTGGTAAAATCTCTTAATGTAAACAGCCTGTCCCATCTCCTAAACAAGCTCTAGTGGGTACAGGTATGGAAACTGGACCAAACTGTATTATCAGAGTTAAATCAAACTGCACTACACTTAAAAATACCTCTTCATGGAAGGGTAAGTACTGGTTAATGACTAAGTCATAAGATACGATCAGATAACAATAGCCTTTTCAACCTCCATTAGCACAGCGTGCAACATCACAATCAGGTGACCAGTGACCGCTGACAACCTAATCTAGATGAATGACCTGAGGTGTACAGCCTCCGTCCAGGGTGGACGTGTGTACATAGCTTGGAAATCATACAAGTCATTCTGGCCTGTCTTCTAATGACTTTCAGGACAGAAAGGCTGAAGCTCTGGTTTAATGCTTCCTCATCTTTTTCAGAGCAGAGTGTAATCAATCCGGTCCTATTGATAGGTATCGGAAGTGATGTAAAGGTTGTGTGCTGTGTTTAATTAAACGCAAACACATCGGGTGTGAAGGTCCGATGACTGTGACAAACAAGGGCAGGGGAGCGATGCTTTACTATAGATTATCTTATCTGACCCCTTCATCCAAATATTGATCTGATCACATTTTATCCATCCAAGCTTCATCTGAAAACCCAGCCGGAACAGGGTATAGGCCCAGTACAGTGATCCCTGTTGACTTGATCACAGAGTACAGTATTTACGGAGGGAGATATAGGCCCAGTACAGTGATCCCCGTT
>JACXGK010006436.1:0-11071 GCA_016801125.1 Novumbra hubbsi
AGCCTCGGTCCACTCCTTGATCTCTTGATGCACTGACTCCAGCCACGGTCCACTCCTTGATCTCTTGATGCACTGACTCCAGCCACGGTCCACTCCTTGATCTCTTAATGCACTGACTCTAGCCTCGGTCCACTCCTTGATCTCTTGATGCACTGACTCCAGCCACGGTCCACTCCTTGATCTCTTGATGCACTGACTCTAGCCTTGGTCCACTCCTTGTGGATCCCCACGTTCTTGAATCGGCTTCGCTTGACAATCCTCTCAATCCCTTTTTCCCTTCCAGACAACTCTCCGTGAATATGCTTTGATACAGCACTTTGTGAACAGCCAGCCCTTTCAGGAATGACCTTTTGTAGCTTACCCTCCTCTTGGAGGGTGTCAATGAGTGTCTACTGGACAATTGTCAAGTCAGCAGTTTTCCCCATGATTGTGATTGTGTGTACTGAACCAGTCTGAGATGTTAAAGCTCAGGGAGTTAATTAGCTGATTGGAGCTCTTCTCGGGTGGACAATTCTGTATTGTAAATGTTTTATTATAACATTTTGAGATACTGGATTTTTTATTTTCATGAGTTGTAAGCCATAATCATCAAGATTGAATCAAAAAAGGCTTAAACTGTTTCACTTTGTGTGTAATGAATCTAGAATATATGGAAGTCACTTTATTATCTGAATTACGGAAAAAAAAATTCTAGATATTCTTATGTTCTAAGATGCACCTGTTTAAAGCTGCTATCGATATATTGTCTAGCATTGACTGGCTCTTTTCAAAGCAAACATTTTACCCAAGATTTAAATATGCTAAATAAATTTTTTAAGGCACCAACACACAAATGATTGGGGTTTTAGCATATGTTCCCATCATTAACATTTTCTGTATTAATTTAATACAGGTCTGCTTCAGTGATTAATTCCACCATGGTTAACTGGTTTCTTAGAAAACATGTCGCAGGGCAGAATTCACTTCCTGAAGATTGAGTCTTTGCATTGCAGGGAAACATTAATCACTTTCTTGAAACTGAGGCTTTGCATCATAGGCTGGTCAAACTGAGCCCATTATAACAAGATAATCCAATATGAAAAAGAGGCCTGGATGCGATGGATGGCTAGAATGCTGATTCAATTACAGAATTAAGTTTGGACCTAACAGGACCCTATAGGAATCTTAACTGCTGCATGGGAACGAGGGAGGAATGATAGGGATGAATCGTGAGATGAGAGGAGAGAGACGGGGGATAGAGACTGAGAGGGAGACACAAATGAGGAAAGAAACAGAGAGGAGAGAAAGGAGAGAGATAAAGAGATAGTAAATGAATAGGAAACAACAGACTGAAGACATTCAGATAAGAGGATGAGAGGGATGTGAGGGAGAGTTTAACAGAGCAGGAGGGAGAGGGGGAGGAGAAAGAGGAGGTGGAATGATAGCGAAAGGGGGTGAGACAAGAGGGAAAGGGGGAGGAGAGTTAGCAAGATTTAGAGAGGAAGTGGGAGGTGTGGGAGCGTAGAGAGAGACAGATGGAAGGAAAGCTTATTTTCTGAGATACAACAGACATAGAAAGTACCCCACTTATCACCAGGCACTTTCTCTTTTTGTAACGCTCTTGTCCTTTTGTTTCCTTTTTCAGTCTCTTCTTCACTCTCCATCTCTTTCAGTCTCCCTATTCTACTTCCAGTGCCGGCCCTAGCCTTTTGGTGGCACTAAGCAACATTTGATTTAGGGGCCCCCTCTCCCCTAGTGTTCCGGGGCTCACTAGCGGTCTGGGGCCCCTTAGTATTTAGGGGCCCTAAGCGACCACCTCTATCACTTATGCCTAAGGCTGGCTCTGCCTCCTTTCTACTATAACTCTTCCTCCCCCTTCTCTGTCACCCCCTGTCTTTCTCTCTCTATGACTTTCTCTTTCTGTATTTCTCTTTCTCTCTCTCTCTCTCTCTCTCTCTCTCTCTCAGTCTTTCACTCTCTGTCTTTCTCTCTCTCTCTGTCTCTCTCTCTCTGTCTTTCTCTCCCTCTCTCTTTCTCTGTCTATGGTAGCCAGCTGGCAGGCAGTGAGGATCACGTGGTCCTGGCCAGAGGCAGCTGAGCATGGCTAAACTGCAGTGAGATCGCAGTGCCTCTGCAGAGATTACACTCCTCACTACTACCGCAGAGAGTGTGTGTGTGTGAGTGTAGGAGAGTGTGTGAGTGTGTGTGTGTGTGTGTGTGGGGGGGGGGGCTCTCATATCAGCACTCATGGCAAAATACTTCACGCCTATCTGTTCATTATCCTTAATGCAAGAGATCTTAAAAGCATTTGTGAGCTGAGTGAGTCATCCCATCAGGATTACACTCCTGGTCCTAAGATAAGTAGACTTTCTTAAAGATGTCATTGAAATCTTTGCTCCCCCCACCAACCCCAAAAATTACAACAAGTCGCAATGTTTTTTTCTGCGGAGGTGGTGGTTTCCTTACAGTAAATGAAGGAGCATGAATCCCATCAAGCCTGACACGATGTACTACAAATGTGATTACACGCCGCTCAGTGTGAGGAGCTGAATAAAGGAGAGGGTGGAGGAGAGCAAAGAAGGGGGGGGTGGTAGAGGGGAGTGCGGAGGAGGGGAGGAGAAAGGAGAGAAGAGGAAAAAAGGGATGTTGGAGAAGAGTGGAGCGATGAGATAGAGACAGAGATCATAGTATAGGTGGAGATGGTAAACAAGGGAGCCAGACAGGCTCCTCTGTATCAGTATGAATATAACGGGCCGTTTTGTGTGGCGTCCCTCTAAGAGCAAAGAGCATCAAAGCGTGAAATCAGAAAAGAGACCAGGATGCAGCTGAGCGCTCATACCACTCTCAGGGGGCTTCTCAAGATCTGACAGCCCTGAAACCCCCCACCCCCCACCACCGCCACCCCCACCACCACCACCACTCTTTCTCAATCTAGTCTTTTACTAAATACTTCTCACTCCTTTAATCTCCTTTGTAACTCCTCTCCCTGAATTTTTTTTTTTTACATCCTTCACTTCTCTGGTTTGCCAAACCTCAAGAGCTGAGGATACTGCTGCTGGTCGCGTGCGTGTGTGTTTTGACGCATTGCTCAGCTCCAGTGCGTTCTATCTCCCTTCAGGGTTTGTCTGAGGTAAATGTGTTGGTGTGTGTCTGAATGTGCCTGTTTTGGAGATGTGTTTTGACTTTTCTGGGACCTATGTGAATACTTTGGGAGACTGTAGAGTTTTGCCGTGCAGTTAGCCTGTCCCAACTCAAATATGAGTGCATATTAGTGCATTATTTTACCTTGTTTAAAAAAAACTATTTGCCAGATCGTCCTGGTGTTTTAAAGAGAGCACCTCCCACCAGGCCACAGACAACCACACCATCACAACTCCTGTGTCACAGCCTCTCATGCTCTCAGTCAGTAGCACCTCCCTGGATAACCCCGAGATGACCAGTGCTACCTATCTTGTCCAGAATTCTGTAGGACCCCCTTTTGCTTTGTTAGCTTTTGAAGCTAAGGCTTTGTTAATATTGTTCAGAAGGTGAAGCCTTTGACAGAGGCTAACATGTGAACAGGCTTGACCATATGTTGGCCTGTATGTTTAAATGATCCAATTATTCTTAATTAACACACAAGAGCCACACAAAATCACACCTTCAACTGTGGTTGATCGTGAGTGTTGGAGGTCCTGCTAATTTAGACAGTAATGGCCAGAACAGGGTTCTAAATGTCTCCTGGCTGGTCAAAACAGAGTGGTAAATGTCTCTAGTCAGGTAGGACCAGAGGGGTGAATGTTTCCAGTCTGATCAGAACCGACTGGTGAATGTCTCTAGGCTGGTCAGAACAGACTGGTGAATGTCTCTATGCTGGTCAGAACAGACTGGTGAATGTCTCTATGCTGGTCAGAACAGACTGGTGAATGTCTCTATGCTGGTCAGAACAAACTGGTGAATGTCTCTAGGCTGGTCAGAACAAACTGGTGAATGTCTATAGGCTGGTCAGAACAAACTGGTGAATGTCTATAGGCTGGTCAGAACAAACTGGTGAATATCTATAGGCTAGTCAGAACAGACTGGTTAATGTCTCTAGGCTGGTCAGAACAAACTGGTGAATGTCTATAGGCTAGTCAGAACAGACTGGTTAATGTCTCTAGGCTGGTCAGAACAGACTGGTGAATGTCTCTAGGCTGGTCAGAACAGACTGGTGAATGTTTGTGCAGTGTAATAATAGCCTGGGTTCAACAGGAGCTGCAGAACATTCAGGGGAATGTGGACTGCAGTCCTTACATCTGCCAAATGTAAGGTTAAAGATATTTTGTCAAAGTTACTACTGTTTTTATGGGCCGTTGTGAGACTAAATAGCATGGGATTGTTTGGGATGGGTTTATCAAAATCCGTGTAAAAAAACATGCAGCTGGCTGAATGCTTTAAAACGGGTATATCAGTGGGACATAGGATTATTTCAACCTACATCCTATTGGTGAAACTCTAGATGTCTGCCCCGATGACTAACATGAACCTGGCGCCCGGGCTGAGATCACTCTGTCAGATGCTGTGTAGTGAAACACAGCGATCAATACAAGAATGAGGTCATTGGAGATGGTCTAGGAGCTACTACACAATATCACAATGTTTCAACTGGTTTATCTATCTTACTGATTTGGAAGCGTTGTGTCCCAAATGGCACTGTAATACTCATACAGTGCACTACTTTTGACCAGTCTCCTGTATACAGACACTATTTGCTCTTGCCCCTAGAGAAAGTGGCCTGGCCTTCTCCGATCTTCAGTATATTGATACATTGACCTGATCTAAAAGGCCTTGATCTGACACAGACTCTTGCCAGATTTAAACGACTTGTCTTTGTAAATAATGTTACATGGTAGACCAAATGGGAGAAAAAACCGCAGTTAAGGAACATCTACACGAAATACTTATTTATTGTTTTATTGCGCTTGTGTATATCTACAGTGTTTGTAAATATATATAGATATATATATATATATATATATATATATACGCATATTTGTTGTACTTTCTTTAAAAGATTTTAGCTATTTTTGAAGTGCTCACATGTTAAGACATTAGTCCCTTTCCTTAAAAATATTGATTAAAATAATAAACATGGTTGTAATACTGTCAGTTGAGATATAGGGGCAAGATTGTATTGGCAGCTAGTCTTAAACTTTAAATGGTTGAGCATTTTTCCATTTGTCCACTAGAAGAATTAACGCAAAATATTAACTTTACATACATGCCTGCTGAAATCCCATAAAATCAAACTGAAATAGTGTGAAAGATGATCCCCCTCATTTTATTCATTTATTTTTGGGAGCATACCTTTTAACAGTATTATACAGTAGATTATGGCGTTGTGCTGTGTTGCTTTTGTATACTTTTTATATTACAAATGTACTGTCTGAAAGTGGCCTTTAAGCCACAGTCAAATTCAGCTACACCTTACAGTCAATATAGGAATAAAAGGTTGCCATTTCAAACATCTTCTATATTTATTCTTCTCGCTTCCTCATTTGAAGACTACTGCAAAGACTTGGAAACCGTCTTTTTAAGACTTTTATTTAGGCTAATGTAAACAATTAACATAAAAACTATCATCATTTGACACAGCCTTTTTGTTGTCCAATCTGTCAAGAAGAGGTCTGGGAGTATCTGTCCTCCTATTCCTTTACATGAATATCCACTCAGTGTATTGGCTTCAGGGCTGTTGCAAGGAGTCAGAATGGTTTGATGCTTCTTCCATGCCCGGAGATCAACCATTAGACCAGGGTAGGGCAAACTTTTTCGCTCAGGGGCCACATCAGTATTTTGAAATGAAATGGGGGGCCTCATTTACAGTAGATCCCTTTTAATGTGTAAATAGTTTATATTCTGACTCAGATGTGTTAGAATGGACTGGTGAGTTGTTTTTTAATTTCCCTCAAAACTATTTTATTACCTTCCGTGTGCCGGATGGAACAGCCTCACGGGCCGCATTTGGCCCTTGGGCCGTAGTTTGCCCACCCCTGCATTAGACCTATATGGTACTTCTGACAATAATGTCATGTTTGACATTGACGTGTGTATGTATGTTTATATATGTCATTGTTGTAGTTCATATGAATGACCCCAGGAATGACCCCAGGTTGACCCATGGAGGATTAAGTCCAATGCCCATCTCGCCATAGCGGCCTAGATGGGATATGAGACCTGAAAAATTTGGTAAAACAAATGAGGTGAACACAAACATAATTGCCTCAGGCAAAATCATGTAACACCATGTTTAAGCACAATGGCTAAATTTAACCGCAATTACATTTTTAAGACAGATATTATAAATACAAATACAAAAGATACTACTATAGTAATGAGAAAGCCATTCTTTTGACTCCGTTTCACGTTTTCTCACAGGACTGTCGGTTTATACATGTTGTGTGAACTTGTTGGTAGCATTTTAATCCATTTGAGGAAGCGTAGTTAAGTGAAAGACATCTCCAATATAGTCCCTTGACATTAATTTTAAAGCTTCCATTCTATCAATCAAATAGTTAATCCTAGAAACGACTGCTATTGGTTGGACACTGTGATGGCTGTGAAAGAGTAATGTCTCGCTGTGGTCTGAGAGGAGCAGGGTACACTACCGTAACAGAACGTTGGCATGGATAATAGAGGAGAGAGGCTCATAGTGTTGCAGTAAAAGATCATGATTATCATTGGGTCAAATGGGTGCTGTTTTGTCTGGGGCATTGATTCCTCTCCAGACAGGAGGATTAAGTGGGAACAGAGGCTCTTTTGTAAAGTCACCCTTTATTACTGAGCTCATTCTTCATCCCATTGATTCGTGTTACGTTAGTGGATACAGGCCTCCTCCATTCTGTATTTACTGTGAGACTGTGTTCGAGTGTACAGTAGGGATCCTCCATAAATCTTTATATTCTATCACTCCTAATAACTATTAAATATGTATTTAGCATTTTATGCTTCATTTGAGTTCGAAAGTAGTGGAAGATGTTGGAATGGGTTTTCTTCTGAATGCGTAGTGGATCGCATTCGAACTCGTACGTCGCAGTACACGTGCACCAGTGGCTTAGACCACTGAGTAACTAAAGGTCACATAACTTCCTATTGTTTCGTTTGTTCAATTTGACCAATGGACCAAATATAAAACATTCAGAAGATTTGGCCAAGATTGTTGTCCTCTCAGGTAGCTCAACGGTCTTTTGTAGACACCCTGTTCTTTAGATAGTTAACTAGCAATGCACCCGTGGAATAGGGTGTCACTTGGAACACACACTCCTGGCAGGTTTGCAATGTCTGGCAGAGATGCACCGGAGATGCTTATGATTATAAACAGGGGGACTAGAAACATTGTGGTTTTCAAACTCGATCAGTAACATCCACTGTGTTCTGCTGAAGGTAGATAGCTTATCAATAGTGAACAACACTTACTCCCACAAGGCCATAGCACGTTCGTCAAGGTACGAAGACAAGCGCTTGGATAGTTACTTTGGACTGTGGGAAATAAAGGTGCGTTCGGATCCAATCAAACGTCTGCCACGTTGTCTCTCTCTGCAGGCAGCGTCGTGTACCTGGGCATGATGGCGGGGGCCTTTTTCTGGGGAGGCATGTCGGACACGGTGGGCCGCCGGCAGTGTCTGCTCATCTGCTTGTGTGTGAACGGCTTCTTCGCCTTCCTGTCCTCCTTCGTGCAGGGCTACGGCGTCTTCCTGCTCTGTCGCGTGATCGCAGGCTTCGGGTGAGTTCCACCGGCTGGGGTCGCGGTGGGCAGCGCAATCAGCCCGGGCGAATGGGTTAATCCACGGCAGAGGCTAAGGCGGCGAATCGAAACACGAGACGCACACACATCACCTCTCCGTCGTAGGTCATGCGTTTTACTTGACCAGTCAAAAGGGTTCAAAGGCCCCTTAAATGTATGGATGTATGTTTTGAATACCCAGGAATCCATTGCGAAAAACCTATTACCAAGGTGTGAAGGGGCGTTGGAGGTGTTTCTTGCTATTGGGAGCAGGAATGATAGGGATCTACCATCCCAAGAACCTTTCATTTGCTTCCAAAGATGGAGTGTGCCCTGTATAATCGAATTGTTGAGGGATTTCTCCAAATTGATAGGAGACATGATCACAGCACCAATAGAAAAGTGGTAGCGATTCCCACTGAAGGACACTAGCAAAGTCCTTAACCTGTTGGAATGGAACATTTACAACTCACATATACAACTAAATTATACAACTTCTTATATTTCCAACAAGTGGAAGTGTTAATCACCCTCAACCTGCATTTAAAAAGACTGCCTAGTAAAGAAAGATTCTATACACACTACCTCAAACATTTAAACTCTCTCAGTTATTCACCTATCTTCAGTTATAGGTGAAATATCATTTGATCTACGACCATAGTCATGTCATGTTGGCTTTTGGTTCACCTTTAGTGAAAAGCTCTGTGACAAATAATGATTTGCTTGATGATAAACAATTAATATGTCCTATGTAAAACTGTACTATCCTTGTACTGTATGACCTAATCTTGCAAGCTTATGTTCTGTTTTACAACAGAGTAAATCTTTTTTTAAGTGCCACATTCAGGATTGTGGATCAGGGTTGCTACTTAACAACATCATTTTGGATTATGGATATTGTTATTCAATGTCTGTATATCCTCTAGCTTCAAATGAATGGGAATGTCAGAGCAGAGCATTGATTTTTAATGAAAAAACCTTGAAGGGGTTTAACAGCCCCCTTTAAGAGGTCAGATACTAATTGCCTTTCAGTCCGTCTCCGCAGAGAGACTGGGCATAATTGAAAAGACTCGCCCGACAAACTACCTTCTGGGAGCTAGTAGGTGTTGATGTCACAGAGGCTTCAAGCCTAATGGTTAACAGGAAAGCCAAGAAAATATATTGCACCACTATAACCAAGTATGTAAGCAGCTTAATGTCCTGTCTGTGTGTCTCCTCCAGAACAGGGGGAGTTGTGCCCATTGTCTTCTCCTACTTTGCGGAGGTTCTGTCCAGAGAGAAGAGGGGGGAGCACCTGAGCTGGCTCTGCATGTTCTGGATGATTGGCGAGATCTATGCTTCAGCCATGGCCTGGGCCATAATACCACACTATGGTGAGTAGTACACTATTAAACCACAATATGCTTAGTAGTACACCATTATATTATACCACACTATGGTGAGTAGTACACTATTATACCACACTATGTTTAGTAGTACACTATTATATTATACCACACTATGGTGAGTAGTACACTATTATACCACACTATGTTTAGTAGTACACTATTATAATTTACCACACCATGGGGAGTAGTACACTATTATACCACACTATGTTTAGTAGTACACTATTATATTATACCTCACCGTGGTGAGTAGTACACTATTATAATATACCACACCATGGTGAGTAGTACACAATTATACCACACTATGTTTAGTAGTACACTATTATATTATACCACACCATGGGGAGTAGTACACTATTATACCACACTATGTTTAGTAGTACACTATTATATTATACCACACCACGGTGAGCAGTAAACAATTATACCACACTATGTTTAGTAGTACACTATTATATTATACCTCACCGTGGGGAGTAGTACACTATTATACCACACTATGTTTAGTAGTACACTATTATATTATACCTCACCGTGGTGAGTAGTACACTATTATACCACACTACAGTGAGAAGTACAATACTATATCACATTATGATAAACTGTGTGGTATGAATCTTGATTGGGTTAAAGGCATGGTATAAGTATACCATTGGTATAAAATCACATACTTTTTGTTGCTTTAGTTGTGTTGATTTACAATAGCACCAAGGAATCTCAGGAGTTGCTTTTTGATTAATAATAGCACATTAATTGGAATTAGAACGCCTTAACAGTTCGAACATTTTGACACTGTATTATTTAGAAGTTATGCGATCAATGAAAAAAAAGAATGGTACACAGTGTTAAATCTTACTACAGAAATCCAGGTTGGTACAGTGTGATCAGTGAGGTGAAGGTTTGGGCAACCATGGAAGTATCTGCCAGTTTTCCCGGCGTGCACATGAATTAATGTAATCGTAATAAGTGGCTGTAGACTGAGAAGGGGGCCGTTTAAGTGATTAATAGGCCTGGAGACCGTGGACACACACACACGGACACGCCCGCAAACACACACACGCACACATGCAAACACACAGGGATATTTAAAGATTGGAGGTGTACCTGTGGGAGAAGGCTGTGATTTACAATGCTGCTACACCAGAAATAAGCTACACTCATCACTAAAGAAACGACGGGAACATGTTAAAGACCAGGCTATCCTGTCTCTCTTCCACTCTCCCTTCCCTGCTCATCCTCCCTCGCTCCCTCTCTCCTCGCCTCTCCTTGGTCCGCCTTCTTGATCAAGCATAATTAGGTTTTTCTCCTTGCTCTAACCTAACAGGACAAAGCTACAGCTAGTCGTGATTTATGGCCGAGTCGTGTTTTAGCCGAGCCACGGTTGACGTCAGTAAGGGGTTTCTCAGGTGGCGGCATAGAGGACATTTCACTGTGCCGGCTACGCTTAGCCACGGAAATGCCTGCTTCTTCTACTACTGACTTCACCTGAGACATTAAAAACAATAAAACCAGACACAGTTAGGTGGAGTTACACACAGTAACATCCAATGGAATTATCCAATGGAATTATAACATACACACATATGTACATACGCACCAATATACTTATGCATAAATACAAAATCTGAGGAACCTAGCAAACTCACTAGGAATTCTCTGTGGTCAAAGAACAGGTATCTCTTTGTTTTATAGGAGACCACTCTGCACTTAATCCTTGTAAAACACACTCTCTTCTGTCTCTAAACTCTCTTTCTATAACCTTTCTATTTCTTTCTATCTTGGAGAATTTTTAAGTTTCACCCAACCTCAGCAGTACCTGCCAACAGCTATGTAGCAGAGGAGCCTGTGGAGTATTTCGCTCCAATATAGAAACAAATCTTGATGTGATGTTGTACATCTACTAACATATTAGTGTTTTATACCTCAATAAAGCTCTTCTCCTGAAAGCACTTCCTGATTTGTC
>JACXGK010006436.1:11171-29054 GCA_016801125.1 Novumbra hubbsi
AGATCACCATCATAATGAATCAGCCTAGAGATCACCATCATACTGAATCAGCCTAGAGATCACCATCATACTGAATCATCCTAGAGATCACCATCATACTGAATCAGCCTAGAGATCACCATCATACTGAATCAGCCTAGAGATCACAATCATTATGAATCAGCCTAGAGATCACCATCATACTGAATCAGCCTAGAGATCACCATCATACTGAATCAGCCTAGAGATCACCACAATACTGAATCAGCCTAGAGATCACCATCATACTGAATCAGCCTAGAGATCACTATAATACTGAATCAGCCTAGAGATCACCATCATACTGACTCAGCCTAGAGATCACCATCATACTGAATCAGCCTAGAGATCACAATCATTATGAATCAGCCTAGAGATCACCATCCTACGGAATCAGCCTAGAGATCACCATCATACGGAATCAGCCTAAAAGTCACCATCATACTGAATCAGCCTAGAGATCACCATCATGTTGCCAATTAACCTAATTAGTTGTGAGACGTTTCACCAGGTTTTATCTTTTAGCATTAAACAACTTTCCCAGTCTTTTGTTTCCCCTGTCCCAGCTTTTTAAACATGTGGCTGGCATCAAATTCAAAGTGGGAATCTAGGTGCTGCTCTATTTCTATTTTGATAAAGAAGAACCAGAACCAACTACTCATGCTTGATTGTGGATTCCAGTCCAGGGTTACAATTATATGAATGTTAAAGAGAGTGGTGCTTAAGCTGCATCACTGTCACCCCTTGAGGGAGAACATGTTTGTGGTTATTGCCAATTTTAACTCCAATTTACAAAGTTTTCTTTTAATTTGTACAGCAGACCCTCTGGCCAAATTCAGCTAAAAGCTTTTTGATATTAACAGAGCATGTGAAGGCTTTTTTCTTTGTTTGTTTTTTAATTATTTTGGTTAGCCAAATTTACATTTGCTCATGGTCCTGTTTTCACTGGGAACATGTTTGAGTTAACCATTGATGATCCCAGAGGTCATTTTGTAAGTCGGACTTCCAAGTAATTTTGAAAGTCTTATGTGAATTTGGATGTTGAACAGTTTAACAATGGCAACATTCAAATGTGTGGTTTGTAAATGTTCTAATTGTATTTATTATAACATGAACACCCCATACCTTTTTTGAGTTGGAGGGTTTGTTTATTTTCCTGTAGTTTGTTCTATGTGATTGAAGAAAATAATAAGGTGGGGTTCAGTTTGACGGGAGCCATCAGGAGTGGAGCTTCTGCACATATGGATGAGACCTAGGGGAGTGGAACTTCTGCACATATGGATGAGACCTGGGGGAGTGGAGCTTCTGCACATATAGATGAGACCTGGGGGAGTGGAGCTTCTGCACATATGGATGAGACCTGGGGGAGTGGAGCTTCTGCACATATGGATGAGACCTGGGGGAGTGGAGCTTCTGCACATATGGATGAGACCTGGGGAGTGGAACTTCTGCACATATGGATGAGACCTGGGGGAGTGGAGCTTCTGCACATATAGATGAGACCTGGGGGAGTGGAGCTTCTGCACATATAGATGAGACCTGGGGGAGTGGAGCTTCTGCACATATGGATGAGACCTGGGGAGGGGAGCTTCTGCACATATGGATGAGACCTGGGGGAGTGGAGCTTCTGCACATATGGATGAGACCTGGGGGAGTGGAGCTTCTGCACATATGGATGAGACCTGGGGGAGTGGAGCTTCTGCACATATGGATGAGACCTGGGGGAGCTGAGCTCCTGTACTTCCACTGGCCCCCAATTTAACATTTTAGATAAAACTGGAAAGTAGGGCCACATACTTCCCAAATCCCAATTTAACCCCTGGTTCTGGTATTCTTTAATACCTTATTCGGTTTTGTAACGTACATTTTTGTTATTCTTTTAGGGCTGAAAAATCCATACACACTTTTGGATTGCTAGCTCTCTGTGTGCGTCTTGCTCTCCAGCCGTTCTTATTTATTTATTATTATTTTTTTTTTTACTCTCTGGTCTCCCTCTCAGGTCTTACTTTTTCTTCTCTCTCAGGTCCCTTTCTCTCTCTCTCTCTCTCTCTCTCTCTCTTTCTCTGCTTCTCTCAGGCCTCAGAGATTCAAAGTGCTGCTGACTCAGTCATCCATACACTTAGTCAATTATGTACATAATCCCAGTAATGACATTTCCATTGGCATGGGCAAAATACTAACCCTCCTGGGCTCACAGTACAGCTACATGCTTAAAAAGAAAAGGCAATCACTGCAGCAATCAAATCACGCACACACACTCGTAAATACACAGGCATGCACCTACACACAGCATTAAGGCATTAACCCCAACACACCAATGTGCGTACCTACACACACACACACTCATACACGCATCCAAAACATCCTCCCACGCACACTCATACACACATCCTTAACATCCTCCCACACAAATACTGGACTGTCATCGTTACTCAGCACAATACCACGGTAACGCTCAATCTACACGTTAATGCATAGTTACCACACATTGGTTAACCAGGGTTTGTAAGTCCCAGATGACGAATCAAAAAAGCTGCCTTACTTTGTGTTTTTTTTTAACATTGCTGGCTCTGCTTCTCCAGCGGTTGATTAGCGCCGGTATCAAAGCTTTGTTTCGATCTGCCATTAGATTTGTTCATGGCAGTCATTTCCTTGCCTTTGTATCCTCCTACCCGTATACACACCACCCACTCCCGCCGGGGGATAATGGTGTTGGTACCTGAACGCGGAGTACCAAAGGAAAAGGCCCAATCCAGAGGGGCAGACGTGGGAGGTCCCCAAAAACATTTCCTCCCTCATTCCCTGAATAGGAGACAAGAACATGGACACACAGTGCATTAACCCTCTTACACTATAGTACACTCCCACACACTGAAAAGCTGGAATCGTCGCCAAAAGAACGGAAATAGAACTTGTTTTGGATTTATGCTGTCGCTGTAGTTCTCGCATAAATGATTTATATTGCTCCTGTAGATTAAATTTGCCATTACATTTTTTTTTTTCTCCTGGCGGGAATCGAACCCTTAACCCTGGCATAGCGAGTGCCGTGCCATCATTTGAGCCACCCGGTACTGGTTCTCAGCTAAATTATTTCATCTGTTACTGTAGTTGATCAGAGCGCAACTCATGGGTTGGTTCTCTCTTAGTTGCTGAGTTATTAGTCCACTACTGGGGGTTTAATTCTTCCTAGAAGAGCATTAAGCAGGCATTTATATGCAAATAGCAATTGACAGGGGAACCAAGTTGTGGTTTCTTGCATCATTCAGTCCTAAAACCATCACTTTGTACTAATCAATTTGGACTGTTGTCCTAACAGTTAAACTAAATTGTAAAACTATATTGTACACCCAAAAAATTATTAAATGATATGCCTGCGTGAAACATCAAGTATTACTCACTTTAGTCTAAATCAAAGACGTCAAATGTCTCGGTTGTCACGCTGTTTGACCCTAATCCACTATTAATTTTCCAGAGAATTTCAGAGGCTTAACCGATAACCTAAACCCTAACCACAAATAATTTCTTATAGGCAAATTTTAGCAAAAAAATATATCTTCATGTTTTCCAGAAATTAGCTCCTATTAACAAATATATGTCTCTATAAACACGTTTTTTGTGAGCTTTCCGATGTTCTTTTTTCTATTATTCTCAAAGGAAAGCACCTTGGAATTACAGAGCTTAACATCGGCAGGTCAGTGTTCAGGCTAAGAACATTTATGGTGTTGTGTACTACTTAAAATAATTAAGGCTGGCTTTAATTGAAGGATTTAGCAGCCTTTTCCAACTCAAATACATCATTAATACACTCTCCTATCCAATTGAATGCTCCAGAAAATGACTTTAGAATGTAAGTGTAATTTAGAGAGGGGGAAATCATTGTGTGTATGTGTGTGTGTGTGTGTGTATGTATGTGTATGTGTGTATGTGAGGATGTATGTGTGTTGACGCTATGATGATTAATGAGACACAGTATGCCTGTGGGATGAGATCTGGGGCAACATGATTTAACTTAACAAAAACACTCAATTATTTTCCAACACATTCAATTACCCTGTCTCTGTACAACTCTCCTAGGATTCCACAGGGTCATATATCTCCCCTCTCTCTCCTTTCACACATCTCATTGCAGTGGCAGGAGCCAGCTTTTATAAAATGTCATATTTTATTAACAGCTTTTAATCAGGTGCACAGTATGAGGCAACCACAAAAACATTCAAAACCAACGTTGCTGAGTTAAAGACCGAGAGTCCTCCACCTGATTAAGAGCATATCTGATACTATTCAACTGGTTTCCCCACTGGGTCCCTGTGACAATCAATAACTGGTTATCTTGCTATTCAGACTTTTACGGTGGATCCTTGCAAGTAGATTTAAAACAATCCACTTTTTTGTTTGTGATTGGCACATTTATCAGCTTGGTCTTTCAGAATGAAAACCATAAACATTTTGCAAATAACCAGATTCCATATCGCCGATAGAAGCAAAAATGTTGTGCAGAAGTAATATAAACAAGTGTCTCCTTTGTCTTTAACTGAGACCAACAACAAACTAGGAATGGAAGAATCAAGGCTACCACTCTCAAAAATATGACAATGATGTTTCAAAGACGCTGATGTGATTTTGGTTTTGTGTTGGTTGTCGTGTTCGGTTGTTTTTAACGGACGGCGTATATGTTCTGTTGTGTGCTTGCAGGCTGGAGTTTCAGTATGGGTTCTGCCTACCAGTTCCACAGTTGGAGGGTGTTTGTGGTGGTCTGTGCCCTGCCATGCGTCTGTGCGGTCGTGGCTCTCACGTTCATGCCAGAGAGCCCCAGGTTTTACCTGGAGGTAAAGTAAAGCACCACACAGTAATGCGTAACAGAGTCTTAGGCAGAAGGCCCTTATGTCCGTATTGCCTTACATGGTCAGGTTTCCAAAGGTCCAATGTAAACATTAAAGGTAACTAATGTGATGAATAGATATCCGAGACAGATATCTGAGACGGAATGTGTCCCGGGTCTCTCATCATGTTTAAGTGTGTTTGTGAGAGTTGGAAACACATTGTCCTTCAAAAGAAAAGCCCTTCAGGTCAGCCAAAAAGTAGCAGAAACCTGACTTCAACACTACATGCCAATGTTTTGTCTGCGACAGCAAATCAGGAAGCTAGTTGAGCGACAGCGGGTCTTTTACTGTAGGAGAATCACCCTTTGAAGTAAAATGAGTCATCATTGTCGTGACTCATCTCAGCCCTTCTCCTCCTGTGTGAAAGTGGCTGTCAGGGAGGTAGGCTCCTGTTGATCCCCTGTGGTTTTCTCCCTTCTGTCAGGTGGGGAAGCACGACGAAGCTTGGATGATCCTCAAACAGATCCATGACACCAACATGCGAGCTCGTGGGCAGCCAGAGAAAGTCTTCACTGTGAGTGTTTTCCCGCCTCAGCTCGTACTTGCTCGTAAAAGTAAAAAGCTTATCAGCTTAAAACCACCACCACTTTGGCGCGTTTAAATCTGTGCCGAGGGTCATATCAAATGTGATAGGAGATGGTTTTGAAAGGTGTTTTGTGTCACCTGTATGAGAGCATTCCAGTCAATCCACATTTAGTGCTTTAAATTTAGAGTCCACTTTGAATTTGCAGTCAGACTTACAATATCTATATAGGAAACTTGCAAACCTATACTTCCGGTCAAAGGTTGTAGAACATCTCTATTTTTTTATGTTTTATTTAAATTCACACTGTATAATGTCTTAATTCACCCTGAAATGAAAGAAGAAATAAACAATTAAAGACAAAAAAGTTATCATGTTTAACAAAATATAATCAACATTTTTGGCTCATCAAAGAAGCCACCCTTTGCAGGAATAACAGCCGAACACACTAGTTGTATTCTTTCTACAATGGAAATCCAAATATTGTTCTGAAAGTTCTTTCCAACACTTCCCAACCACTTGCACTTGTAGGTTGCTTTGCTTTCACCCTTTTGCCCATTTCTTCCCAAACCAGCTCAATGGTGTTTAATTCTGGTGCCTATGCAGACCTTTCCATGATTTGAAGTCTATCGTCTTGTTCTTTTCTTCTGAGGTATTTCTGACATAAGAGGTATGTTTTGGGTCATTATCTTGCTGCGGGATGAACCCCTAACCAACTAGACGTACACCAGTGGGTTTGCAATGGCGCTGCAAAATGTTATGTTTCAAGGTGCCACTCAGTGCAAGACACCAACTCTGGATACAGCAAAAGAGCCCCAGATCACATGCTTTCTCCTCCATGTGTGACAGTTGGTCCTTTTGCCTAGTCGAAGGCGTTCAAAAACCCTGTGTAATGAACCAAAGATTTCAATCAATTTTGATTAATTGGTCCATATCATCTTCTTCAAGTCTTCAGTAGTTCCCTGGCTGTGCTTCATGGCTCAGTCAAGAATTCTTTTTATTTTACTTAGCAATGGTTTTCATACAGCTACTCAGCCTGTCAAACCTGCAGTTCAGTCTTCTCTTCACAGTTGAAACTGAGACTTGCTTATTTCAACCATTGTTATGCTGTGCATAAAGCTGTTGTCCTGTGAGTCGCCTATCGCAGAAGCTGTTCCTTTCAGGGTTTCCTTCTCTTTCTCATGACTTTTGATGGTGTAGGAAACTGTGCTCACTTACACCTTGGCTTTCTTGGCTAATTCTCAAAAAAGACCTATACTTATAAGGGTTATAATGGTCTGTCTTATGTTTGGCATAATTATATTATTTTACTACTTCCTGCAGTACAATACTGTACAATTAACAATTAAGAGAGAGAGTGTAATAACAGTAATAACAGTAATAGTAATAACACTACTTTTACATAAAAAAGTAGCAGAAACCTGACCTGATCTGAAATGTACATTATTTTCACCTAAACTTTTTTTAACTAAACTTTTTAGCCAAAATTTCCAGTAGCAGGTTTTTGCTGTTAATTTCATAAGAACTTTCATTTTACACGAAAGGGCTGCTGAACTTACTGATTTGGCCTCTGTTTTAGCATATTAATGAATATGAAATGAAATGGATACGCAGCTAAATGTGGGTGTCTGATGTGTCTATGGGGATAGTTAGCAAATATCAATCAATTAGACAGTGAAAATTGTAGTTTAAGTTCTTAATATTTTCATATTTTTATGTACATTTCTACAATGTATACTTGGCTTATTTAAATGTTAAAAGACAGATGGCTCTTAACTAGCCACATGGGGATATCTAAATTCAAACCAAATGTAACACACACATTGCAAACAGGCCTTGTGGTGTTTCATAATTGATGATTACCCTACTTTGGAAGTGCCAGCTCCAAAAAAAACTGTTTAAAGAGGTAGATAGAGGCCTCTAGTGGCCAAAATATATTATTAGCTCATCCCTCTTAATAACACAGCTGTTTTCATGTCCAACCAGATCATCAAAAGGAATTAGAGAGTTTGGGGGAATTGTTATTGTTATTGAAAACATTATTTCCCCAAATTCCATCCCAGGTGAACAGAATCAAGATCCCCAAGCATCTGGATGAGCTGGTGGAGATGAAGTCAGAGTCAGGGAACCCAGTCTCTAAAGCCCTCTTCAGGACGCGGACCGAGCTGCGTGGGGTATGTTCTCTCAGCCACTTCTTCTGTTGACTCCATAGAAGACTATGATACATGTGGTGAAATCCTGCACTGCACTGTTTACAAATCATTACTCAGGTGTCTTTTGTTTTTCCACTTAGATCTGGGTCAACTTTATGAAGTGCTTCGACTACCCTTTGAAAGACAATACCATCAGACTGGCTGTTGTCTGGTTTACATTGTCATTTGGGTAAGCAGTTTGTTATGATGTCATAGCCTCCCCGAAACTCTATCTCTCTCGATAGAAAGTCAATTTTCTTCATTTAGAGAGGTACTAGTTGGAAAAGGCAAATTTCTTTCTCCAAGAAATATCGGACACTGTTGGGGTTGCAGCCACATTGCATTTCTGTCAGCTCTCTCTATACGGTAGCAGAGGTAGTAGCTCGCTGCTCTTTTAAATCAATACACGTTCACTGGCCTAGTATCATTGTGACACAATGGGAATCCAGTCTGAGGGGAAATAAAAACTCCTCTACCCTTAACAGAAATGTATAGTGCCAATACATATCTTCTTACCTAGTTCAGCCTAACCATACTACACTACTACACTTGTCATTGGTTCTGATCCTCTGGTTAAGAGGTGATCCAGTCGCTGATGACATTGATTTGTACAACACCCCTCATTTTGACATTAGCTATACAACGGCAATAGAAGTAGTCAGACTGGAATATGTAGCGTGCAAAAGTGCTGCATCTAGTGTTAATATACGGCTCCCATCTGCCTCTGGCCTGTAAACATCTGTCATGTTGCTAATGCTATCCCCTGAGGGGACTCCCTAGCACACCCCGAACCCTGTGGTACATCCATCACCTAACCTTTGTATCTGTGATGCCACTCTGGTACAGGTACTACGGCCTGTCTGTGTGGTTCCCCGATGTTATTAAGCACCTCCAGGCAGATGACTACGCCTCCAAGGTGAAGGTCCACAGCAACGAGCACATTGAGGACTTCACCTTTAACTTCACCCTGGAGAACCAGATTCACACAAATGGGGTCTTTATCAATGACAGGTGAAAGAAATCATTAGATTGGCATGCTTATGGAATAACATTGAGCATGGATGAAATGTAGCAAACAAACGGCACCTTTATGTGATATATCTTATATGGTAATGTGTTAAATGTGCATAAGCTCTGGCAACTATGGAAAAACTCGGAAGAATTTGTATGAAATATGAAAAAGAGGTTCAGTTCAGTTCATTGGTAGCTAATCACAAATATTCTCTGTCGATTCTTCCAGATTTATTAGTATGAAGTTGAAATCGGTCACGTTCATTGACTCCACCTTCACAAACTGCTATTTTGATGACGTGACGTCGGTGGGATCCTACTTCAGGAACTGTACCTTCATTGAGGCGTTCTTTTACAACACCGGTAAGACTGACAGGCCTGATCCGAACCAGACTCTTTGCACTTGATCTTTGTTCATACATAGTGTAGATACAGAAAGGTGACCGACCTATGTCTGTTATGTAATGTTTTTTCTCTGCTATACAATTTTAGCCATGTCTTTGTCTCTGTTTGTGATGATAGACATTGATAACTCAAAACTGATAGACGGCACGGAGTTGATCAACTGTATGTTCCACCACAACAAAACGGGCTGTCAGATGACGTTTGACGATGACTACAGTGCCTATTGGGTCTACTTCATCAACTTCCTGGGAACTCTAGCAGTTCTTCCTGGCAACATTGTCTCAGCACTTCTCATGGATAAAATCGGGCGCCTTTCCATGTTAGGTAAGAATCCCCTTGGTTATTAACATGACTGGAGGATGTTCAAATGAAGACTAGTGTGTCCGTGTGTGTCTGTGTGTGTCCGTGCGTGTCTGTGTGTGTCTGTGCGTGTCTGTGTGTGTATGTGCGTGTCTGTGAAATAGCCTGTCCACATTTACAGAGCAAGGGCTATAATTAGTAATGGGTTGAGAGTTAAGGGTAGTGTGTATGGGGTTAGTGTAAGGGTCAAAGTTAGGGTACCTTTTAGAGCACCCTCTAGAGTTTTAGTATTACCCAGTTTCTGGGCCACGCGCGGGTTGTAAAACGGCTGTGTGTTTGCGGTGCCGGTGTCCCAGTTGTAAGTGTCGGGTTGTAACCGGCTGTGTGTTTGCGGTGCAGGTGTCCCAGTTGTAAGTGTCGGGTTGTAACCGGCTGTGTGTTTGCGGTGCAGGTGTCCCGGTTGTAAGTGTCGGGTTGTAACCGGCTGTGTGTTTGCGGTGCCGGTGTCCCGGTTGTAAGTGTCGGGTTGTAACCGGCTGTGTGTTTGCGGTGCCGGTGTCCCGGTTGTAAGTGTCGGGTTGTAACCGGCTGTGTGTTTTTGTTGTGCAGGTGGCTCCATGGTTCTGTCAGGGATCAGTTGTTTCTTCTTGTGGTTTGGCACCAGTGAGTCGATGATGATCTTCATGCTGTGCCTTTACAATGGCCTCAGTATATCCGCCTGGAACTCACTGGACGTGGTCACTACAGAGTCCTTCCCCACAGACAGAAGGTATGGTGGAAAACACCGTTCTCCATGCCTGTGTGCACCTACAACATGAATGTACAAACATATTAACCAACCTTTAACCCCCCCCCCACACTCCCCTGTCTTTTTTTCTCCGTGTCTCTCAGAGGGACCGGTTTCGGGTTCTGTAACGCTCTCTGTAAGCTGGCAGCAGTTCTGGGGAACATGATCTTCGGTTCTCTGGTGGGGATTACCAAGGCCATTCCCATCCTCCTGGCCTCATCTGTGCTGGTGTGTGGAGGTCTGGTGGGTCTCCGGCTGCCTGATACCCGGGCCAACGTCCTCATGTAGGCAGAAGAAGGAACAGCGAGCCCAGGGACCACCCGGGGGCCAAACCTGGTGCAAAGGGTTTTCTTGAAACCAGCTATGGATGTTTGAGATTTTATTTGTTCATTGCCCATAGTTGTCTCACAGGGGGTTCAATTGCATAGGCCGACCCCACCCCACCCCTGCCCACCACCATATAACGCTACCAAACAATATTCTTTAACTTGAATCTATGTAATCTTCCATATTAGTGAATATAATATTCAGGGATATCGTGACGCGCCATCCAGGAGTGTTGGGCCTGTAAACGTCTCGGATTCTAATCAATGAGCCGACAAAGTGAAGAACCTTGTCATATTCTCTGTTAACCCTAATTGCTCGCAGGTCATTGCTTTACATAAAAAAAAAAATGTGCGTACCTCTTGCACAAAAGGAAATAAATCACTTAGTATTTCTATTTCTAATGTAATTGGTAATGTTAATAAGTCCCGTAGTCGCATCAGTGATGGTACGGAAGTGAAGTGGTTTTTGTGTGAGGAGATATCGGTGTTATTGGCTATCTGCTATGAAGTGGTTGGTGAAATTGTCACTGGGGTCAGTGCTATGCAATGTGAGTTGCAGTTGAAATCTCAGCACTGCAGGTTAGCTTGTACTGCATGTGCAGTAGCCTACAGGTACCTTTGGCTAGAGTCAGAGCAGCGTTAGTGCAGTGTGAATGAATTAGGCCATGACAGATGGAGCAGAGAGGGAACAACAAGCTGTAATGAGTGTAACCAGCCTGCTGTGGGTGGGAAGTGGGGAATATATGATCAGAAAGACTAGACAGCCCACGCAGCTGCATCACAGCTGGCCTAGACTCACATCCAAACGGGCAGACGGGCCAGGTTGAAAAAGGGGGATTTCTACCCCGCCATGAAGCACCTTGGTCAGGTTTGACCCTTCGATTCCCGTGATGTTTCACTGGTCATGTCTGCTGTGTACACGCGCAGGCCCTGACTGGGCATCACTGTGAATGACGAGTCTTGATCCGTAGAGATGCGAGCTCAGAGATGCGATCTGAAACACAGATAACCTGTTTTTGTCTGTTTATTAGTTTACATATACATGATTACATATACATAAAGATATTTATTGTGTTATGCCACAGATGACTACATTCATATGTAGACCCTAACTGTCTAAGCCCTTTGCACCAGCTCTCTACTAAGAATCAAAAGGCCATATTGAATAAATGTAATTAGTGTGTAAGTGTACATAGTAAATGTATCAATATGTTAACCTTAATCTTATTTGCCGGTGTGTATCTGCAGCTGTTCTGGAAATAATTTAAATAATCAGATTTTTGTTTCATCTATACCAAGTCATTTGCCACGTATCCTATGTATTGTATTCACATTTAAGCAGGCTCTTAGACAAGGGCTTTTTTATGTATAGCCCTTTTATTTATGTACTTTGCAGTATCTTGTGGCACTGGCTTTATATTGATATATTGTTTGTCATGCTGCTTCATTTCCAATAAACTGAATGGCCTTTTTTAATGTGCCTCTTCACCAGATTGTTCTCCTCATAGATGGAGAGTGAAGGGTACAAGAGGTAATCAGGAAGTGAACTCTGTGTGCGCATGCCTACCGGAGATCAACAGGAAGTGAACTCTGTGTGCGCATGCGTACCGGAGATCAACAGGAAGTGAACTCTGTGTGCGCATGCGTACCGGAGATCAACAGGAAGTGAACTCTGTGTGCGCATGCGTACCGGAGATCAACAGGAAGTGAACTCTGTGTGCGCATGCCTACCGGAGATCAACAAGAAGTGAACTCTGTGTGCGCATGCCTACCGGAGATCAACAGGAAGTGAACTCTGTGTGCGCATGCGTACCGGAGATCAACAGGAAGTGAACTCTGTGTGCGCATGCGTACCGGAGATCAACAGGAAGTGAACTCTGTGTGCGCATGCGTACCGGAGATCAACAGGAAGTGAACTTTGTGTGCGCGTGTTTGTATGTTCCTTCTCACTACAGTAAACATTTTCAAGTAGATTAATTCATTGTTGTGACAGTCACAGATATGTGTAAACATCCATCCTATCCATAAAAAAAATGCCTTTCCCTCTGAGAATAAAGTTAAAAGATAACCTTCTCTTAAAACCGGATTGGGTGTGATAAAACGTTATTTAAAGCAATAATATGTTTAATTACTGCTTGCATAACAGGGAGTAAAGCTTTAAGCAATATTTCAAAGGTTTTACATTTTGTGTAAACTTTTCCGGTACTAAACATTTCAATAGGGTTTTTGTGAAACAGTCACATGCACACATAATTAAATATACAGCACTATTAGTAATCCTGCACTCTATATTCAGTAACGCAACGGTAAAAAAAAAAGGTTTCACGGTCAACAAATAAATGCTCCCTTTCTTTTCAATGTATTTTTAGCAGAGAAAAGTGTTGTGCCAAACAAAAGTTGGTAAACCGGGTTTACATGTGTTTGCCCTCCGTGGATAACACCAGTGGATAACCGAACGTCACCAGTGCTGTGTAATGCATAACGTTTCCATCACTAAAGCGTTGCTCACAGTTAACGAATGCACCTGATGTTTACAAGTGATCCTGCAGATATCTGTTTGCTACTGTAAGCAGTATGAGCTCCAGACCCAAATTACAGGTGTAAATCTTCACATGGTCCTCTGGTATTTTTAATGTGACGTACTGCCGGTGTAGGTGTGTTGTTCTTGTGGGTGTTGTTGCTGTGAGTACTGTAGGGTTATAGTAGTCCGCTTGTCCCTTCATATCTAAAGAAAAAGAAAGGCTTCCGATAATGGCTGTAAATGTCGGTTTGTGTGGTATGTGTGTTTGTTGTGTGTGTGTGTTGTTTTGGATACAATATATTGTTTTTGCAGATTGTTTGATTCAAATGCACTTCGGAAAGACAGTTTGTTTTCAGAAAAGTCGAAGCGATGACATCTACAGGATTTGAATATTTATAAAAGTAACAATGACATTCTAATTCGGACAAATGAAAAACAAAAGCTAATTGACAGACTATAGTCACCACCTCAGCAATGCTGTACATACAGTATGATATTGTTCTGACTGCATTGACTATGCTATATTTTAAAGGATAAATACTTTTTTTTTTTGTAAGCGTGTGTGTGAAAATAAATGTACATGGCAATGCTGTAGTCGGTGAACTTCTGAGTTAAATCTGTATGATTTTTGATTGACTGAAGTGTCTTCAGGTTTGTGGAAGTGATCATGTGTCCCAGTTCTACATCTGTATGTTTTCAGCATCAAGCCCTCTGCTACTGTGTGCAAACTTGCATGTGGGTATGAACCGTCTTATGTGCTCAACTTTGTATTCTTACTTTATTCTTCTGCCAGAAGAACAGAATATTTTGATTTCATGAAAAAAAGTGAATGTATCACTCTTATATGAGTTTTTTGTTTGGTAATTTTGTTAAAGTATACATGGATGTTGGTTCAGGTTCTGAAAGTTGTGTATATTCTTGTAAAGGGCTTGTCTGTAGTGGGATGATGTTTGTACAAAGGTCAAAAACATGAAGCTGTGTAGAGGAAGATTTGCCAAACTATGCCCTGTGAATATTGTTTTAATTAAATGGGAATGGAGGAAATTGCAGACTGTGCTGCTTAATAGTGTCAATAATATGAAATAAAGTTTTATGTTCTCTAGCTAATAAGGTGTTCATTCAACTTCTGGGGTATAACGCTTCAGTGAGATCATATCTTTTAATATAACATATTTGCATGCAGACGACAATTCATTGTTACACTTTAAGAATAATAATAGTTCTATTTTACCTGCACTTTAACAATTTTGTAAGAAGAATGAAAAGGCAGATTTTTTTATTGAATAAGATGATACAGCTGAACTTAAGTATGGGCTTGTGGTTTTCAATCAATCAATCAATCACATTTATTTAGAAAAACCTTTTTACATCAGCAGTTGTCACAAAATGCTTTTACAAAAACACCCAGCCTAAAACCCCAGTGAGCACGCAACAACAGGATTGAAGCCCAGCAAAATCAACAGCAACAAAAAATATTCTTATACTCCATTTCCATATTAATGTCCTTATTCTTCTGGCTAGTGGGCAATAAACATGCAGAGTAAAGAAAAAACTAACAGAAAAGTGAAATGTAGAGTTATAGTTGTCTTACCAGTACACATGAAACAAAAGGCCTGTTTATTGCCCTGCAACTAGCATCGCCAAGACCAGACAAAATTGAAGGTCTTACTGACTACTCCTGCTCTCTGCTGGCTGACATAAACAGCACAGCATATGGCTGCAGACCGGCACAACCAACTGCAAGGATGGCTAAAGGAATTGTTTTTCAGAGCCTACAGGCACAGTCCGGAAGAAGGCCCTATTGCTTCTGCTCTGGAGCTTCAACATAGTGAGCCAGTGGGTTGGTAGGGGAGAACCAGGTCTGAGAGTTAAGGGCTTGTCGGTCAGAAGGAGGATCCTTTTAGATAGGGACCTTGGAGCCAGTGTTGTCCACAATCTTTGAATGGGACCTCTATCAGTTCAACCAAGTAAGTAGGGTGCTGCATTTGATTTGACGGTTTGTTTTTGGTTGTAGCAGGAAAGGCAGGACTATGAGGGAGGACTATTTACTACTGTTGAGTTTTAGGAAGTTGTGTTACATTCATGCTTTTATTACAGAAGCCAGAATAAATGTGTGTGGAAGAGAGATTTAGAGCTGAGGTAAATCTAGGTGTTGTCAGTAAAGCGGTGGAAAATAAGGTTGAAGTGACAGGGGACTGACACATGGAGGAGGATATTGTTGTTGATGGAAAATATACGGGCCCCAGCACAGAACCTTAGGGGAAAACTCCAGCCATGGATGGAGATCTTTAGTGGTCAGTTTGATATGTCCCAAAACGCAACCCATTGCAGCAGTGTAATACTTTTACCAGAGCCATGTGGGCATTTATGGCTATAAACAATGCCTTATTTAAGCAATAAGGCACGCAGGGGTTTGTTTATTGACAGTATACTACAGCTAAAAGCTGTGTCCTGGCACTTTGTGATGTGGTGTGTCTAAGAAAAGACCTTGGTATAATGGCAACATATTCATAGCGTAACAAATTGTATAAATCTAAGTACATTGACTAAGCAGCCCTTTATAGGCTACATTTTGTCCCCAATTATGGTATTAACAAATCATGTGCTCTAGTGCATTTCCTCATTCAAAACCAATATGAGCATTTCTGTATTTCACTGATGGAAACCAGTGATCTAATACCAAAAATAGATTTGTAATTATTGTTGGTCTGATGAGTTTGCAAAGATGTCTGCTTGTTTTATGACGGGTTTATGTAGACGGAAACAAAAGCAGCATAGAGCTAAGTTTCACTGTAGTTTTCCATCATGGTCATATTGGTGACCAATGGCAACACAATTCTAAGGGTCCGCGTAGCATTGACATTTCATATATTACATTTTCCTTCCTGCCATTTAACAAGTAGGCATGACATTAATATATAGTTAGATGTATTAATGTATAGTGTCCGTTCTAGCAAACCCATCAAATCTTCTAATCAACTACCTCATCAGCACTCAAAAGTAGTTAATCTCCCTGATCAACACAACCTATATATGGGCGACATATTGTCTTAACAGCTTCATATAACCTGTTCTATATTTTTCTATTCAGTGACAACAAAATTGCTGTTTTTACTCAAAGGCATGCATGTACCCATGTTTTGTTATAGACCTATACGAGTGTCCAGAATCCCAGCGGCAGCTAACAACATGTCAATCATTTTAATGTGTTGTGTATTTGTGTTTCAATTGATAAAAACTTCCATTTGTTTCATTCTGTTGAAACATGTATTCAAGTTAATTTTACTCTGTGAATGAATGTTGAAATGTATTTATGCAGTAGGGCATTTGCAAAAGCAATATTATTGTACCGCATTTTTTGTCTCTGCAGTTCTAAAGCATATCTGAAAAAAGGAAAACCAATTGAAATAAGTTACGGTTCCTTTTTGAAAGCAAAACCATTGCATTTAAAAGTTACAATGTTTTAGCCATTGCTATTATGTTCCAACTGATGTGTTGGCCACAGGGTAACATCCTGCCCTTAGGCCTGGATTACGTATGCATGGTTTGGATCCATACATGTCTAGCAATTCTAGACCAAATAAAGTTTTGAAAAGCTTGAGAAATTCTGTTGTGGTTTTGCTGTGTGAAATGGATGTTCAGTGCTACTCCAACGGAATCGCTCAGGTAAACTTAAATGTTTGAGGACCAGGGTTATTCCTAGGCCAATATACTGAAACAGCCACTAATATTATAATTAATATTCGTAATCTAGGCCAGAGATTGCCTCTTATCTACAATGGAATTTTTTACTCGTAACTTTCATCTTTCTAAATAAGAAATGAGACACCAGGTGAGTGCAGTCCTCCAAAAAATAGTTGAATAGTCCTAATCTAGGACATATTGACAGATTGAGAAATTGTTATTGTATTAGTTAATAACAAAAAAATATTCAATTTCATCAGGGTGTAAATAAAGAACAGAGCTGTTCATATTCATTTGATAACATCTATTTAATCTGTCAGAAAGTGCTTATGCAGATAGCCATCCTAAAATCCCAAAGAGCAAGTAACAGTGGCTAGGAAAAACTCCCAGGTAGTCTCTTAACCTTGGAAGAAACCTAGACAGGAGCTGGGCTCCGAGGGGTAGCCAGTGCTCTTCTGGCAGAGTCTTTAGGGGCGTGGGCAGTGGCAGCAGGAGTTCTCATGTGGACTTTGGACAACTAAGAGTAGTTCAGCCAGACCGGAGTTGTACTCCAAGGGCTCATGTCTCCACCTACGATTCAACAAGACACCAGAGAAATTAGAGGGAGTATTTTTTAGATCCAAGGATACCTAAGCATGTAACATGACTGACAGCTGAGAAAAACTGGGAAGACCAACTGACAGTTGTAAATCTGTGTTTTGGCAACTCTCACAAGTATGTATGTGTGTGTGTCCTCTTACCTTACAGTGGTGTTGGCAGGCCTCTGATTGCTCATTAGATGGACTCATCCCTACTGCCTCTTCTTTGTCCTGTGTTCATGACTCCACTTGCCTGGAAGTCTGATGATTCAGCGACTGTCATTGGATGGTTTGACAACGTCTGGAACTTCATCCAGGGTGGTGGTCCAGACCGGTGGGGCTCTCTTCAACCTCTAACCTGACCTAGTTTAAGGTCATCCCATTGGCACGGAGGTCGAGGTGACCCTAGATTTTCCCTAGGTAACTACTACCAGGCGAAACATCTGTCTGGGAAATCTATAGAACTTGGAGGGAACCATGGCTCACGCATCCTGTTCTTGTCATGTCCTGGATGCGGGCCTCTAGCCATCTCCATGCCATTGTGGGCTCCCCAGTCAGAGCAGCTGCATTCAGTTGACTCTGATTGGGGAGCCTACTTAGGTTCGTTTTCCAGCCACACCCGGGGTGGTTTATTGTTTGTGAATGTCTCAACAGCTCA